>PVJI01001761.1:0-167198 GCA_004026765.1 Micronycteris hirsuta
ATGGTACAAATCAAAGTGCCTTCTCGCCTTGCTGGTAAAAGCGGGCCTCGGTCTGCCTTGTGTGGGACCAGGCTTTCATGACAGAGGAGACAGCATTCTCTTAACTCCAGAACACGCTCAGACAGAAGGACATTTCCGCGTGGGCTCAATCCTCTTTTCTGTGCTTCGGATGCTCAGACCCACACCAGAACTTCAGAAGCCGTTAGGATAAAATTAATGCCCTACGAGGGAGGGTTGTGTGATCTTCCTTGGAGATGTGGAAGAGCAGAATGGAGCTGCTGGAAGAATTTTGGTGTAAGGCTTTTATAGACAAAAAAAAGAAAAAAAAGGACCAAAAATATTTCACTTTTTTTTTTAACAGTAATAAAAGATCTGAAACCCAGAAAATGACCTCTCAGGCTCGACTGCCTGCTGCCACAAAAGCCAGGCTTGTGACAGAGATGCTGGTGAGCAGGAAAGGGGTTTTATTTCAGGGGCTGAGGAGATGGCAGGCTCGTGCCTGCAAACCGCCTCCCTGTCTCTGGCCAAGCCAGTGGTTCTTACAGGGAGGCGGGGCGTTCAGGAGGAGGAGCATTCTTCGAGGGGGTGCAGACGTGAAGGTTTCCCTTGAGAAAGGGAATTGGGGGTGAGGGGAGGAGGCCGAAATGGAGTCGTACAGTTCCTGCTTGGGTTCATGCTTCTCGTTTTGGTATTGTCCTGTGCTATACGTGTTAGGTTGGAGTCGCTCAAAAAGCCAGACAGACGCAGTGAGCTAAGGAGCAGGGTTTATTAGTGGAAACAAGGCGGAAAGTGGAGCCAACCAAGGGAGGTTGGGGAGCCAACCAAGGGAGGTTAGGATTCGTTCTGTTGTTCTTAGGGCAGGGTTTTTAAGCACGAAAACCCGCGAAGAGTAACTGGTTGGGGTGTCAGAGTTTGATTGGCTAGAGCTGGTTGCTGGGTACTATTTCTGCTGACCATTGTTCTTGATACATCTTGTCAGGTTCAAGTTAAAGCTGCATCCCATTATGCCGGATATGCCAACCCCAGACCCTAATCTTAGCTGGACATCTGTTTGTCCTGGGTGGGGTCGGCAGGCAGTTTCCCAAGGTACAGTTTCCTGCCTAGTGATTTTCCATTCCTCCTAGGCCTGCCCAGGTCTGTCGATATGTCTGCCACACGTCTGTGGTTCAGGGTCAGTCGGCGTCCTTGCTCCTCGTTCTGAGAACAGGGCGTTTCAGCAGTGGTGAGAACTGGGCCAGAGGGGAAATATAGAGTTGATGAAAAGCACAGGTTTAATTACACACTTTGATTTGTTTACAGAATGGATAACTTTGATCACTACACTAGTAATATTAAATCACAGTTACACAGGTAAGGTAGAGAACATTGTGCCCACATCACCAATGAGGTAACTGGTGCTCACAGGTTAAGAAAACCTCAGCAGCCTCTGCCTGGTTTGAGTCTCTCCTTTGTATACCCCTGCCTTCCTTCCCTGCTTCCACCTACTCACCTTCAGCTTCCTCTTTCACCTTGGCCGTGCTCTGAGATTGGCTTCAGGAACAGGCTGGCTGGCACTAAGGGCCGGGGCTCCTAGTACCGGGTTTTTTGCTGGCAAGCACTGAGAGGCCGGCATGCCCTGTTGGTGGGCAGCCCCAGATCTGTGCTCTGAGTCTTCCCACCTCTCTGCGCTCGCTTCCCCAGCCAGCTGTGGTTGCTCACTGATCACCTGTGTCGCAAGTCTTCTGAACGGCAAACCTTCAGAGGTCCTTTCTCTCCACTTAAAAGGGGTACTGATTTCTTCCATTTCATAAATCTAATACTTCTTGAAGAATTGTAATAGCCCCTTGAATAAGAGTGAAGACACAGCACAGGAGTATAAAATAGGTACACATGAAGGATAGCAGTGCAGAGGAGGCAAATGTCTCTGGAGGTTGGTTTCAGAACTGGTCTAAAAGGCAACCATGGATAGTCTGTGGTCGCTTTAGGGAATCATTCCTTGACTCTGGTCTCAGGGGTGGTGAGAGACTCCGAGCATAATTCTTTGGCCCCATTTGATCGTCTTCATTATTGTTCTAATCTTCACCTCCTAGAGGTAAAATGGAATTTCCCTTTGAGTCCCCGAGATTTGGTGAAATCCAGAAGGTACGATGTAACCATATTTCTTTCTTCTGTCCCTGTCCAGCAGTATCTTAAGGGAGTTCTACCTCAACTCTAGTCCTACCATTCTCTCTTTCAAAGTTTCTCTAGGACCCCTTTATGAATTTTTATTATAGCTGGTCGTTCCCTGTGGTGAAGCTCAGCCTTTCCTCCTACAGTTCTAAGTCTGTATCTAGAATTAAATTCTCTAGAGATTATGAGTATGTTGATGGGGGACATGACTTTTAACTGGGCTTTTCCCTCGTAGCCATAGACAGAAGTAAATGCTCCTCAATTCTCAGGTGCAGTGCAATAGAGTAATTAAGAGCACAAACTAGAATGAAACTCCTTGGGTTCAAATTTTTGTCCCATGATTTGGAAATAGAAGAAAAGAATTGACTGCCTCCATTTTCTTATCTGCAAGAGAGGGGTGAAAAGATAGCACAGTGGTTGGCAAACTTTTCTTTAAAAGGTCAGGTAATAAATATTTTAGGATTTGCAGGCCCAGAGGTAAACGGAGGATATTATGTAGGTACTTATACAGCCATTCAAAATGTAACCATTTAACAATGTGAAAACCATCCCCAGCTTACGGGCCATAAGACAATAGACAGCTGTGGAGATTCATGGGCTGACTGATCTCTGACGTAGCTCCTTTTATTAGATTGATGTAAAAACTAAATGTTTGTATATACGAACATTTGATGGAACCCAGCGAGTTCCCAAAAATGGCATTGATATTGTCCCATCACTGGCCTATCTTTCGTTGATGTCATTTCCTCTCTGCTGGAGCCTGGAGGGGGAACTGGATCTTTCATGTTTGGGGTGAAATTTGATCAGTCATACCCATGGACTCCACAACCACAGGGTATGACTACTGCTACATTAGATTTCAGCAAGGTGTTCTTCTACCCAAGGCATTATCATCAAGGCCAAGGAGGAGCTTGATATGAAATGTCGCCAAAAGAAGTCATTGAAAGAGAAACGGAACTGTCACCATAGCATGAAGACAAGTTTTTAGGTAAGCCCATCACTTTGAATCTTTTAAAAGAGGTATCTCTTTCTAAAGAGATAATATCCAAATAAGCTCATATTACATACTTAGGTGGTATATGATTATAAATTAATTACTTCCACCTACCTATTTTTTCCTTTTTACATCTTTACCTCATAGAGTTCTTTCCAATTTTTTTAAAGATTTTATTTATTTATTTTAGAGAGAGGGGAAGGGAGGGAGACTGAGAGAGAAACAGCAATGTATGGTTGCCTCCCACGTGGCCCCCACTGGGGACCCGGCCCGCAACCCAGGCATATGCCCTGATGGGAAATCGAACCGGGACCCTCTGGTTCCCAGCCAGCGCTCAGTCCACTGAGCTACACCAGCCAGGGCTCTTTCCAATTTTTAAAAAATATTTTTTTAAGAAGAGATTTGGTATTTACCATTCTTTGATTTCATTTTTTAATTTTTATTTTTAAGACTGCCTGAGTAGAGAAGCTTGTTTTCATCTTGACTCTGCATTTGCATTCCCACCAGCTACAATAAGGGACAGAGGACTCCATTCATTTAACAGTTATTTATTAAGCATTTACATCTGCCAGATACTCTTCCCAGAGATGCAGTTACAGGGAGAGGTAAATAAGAAAAACAATGATCCTTCCTTCTGAAAGCTTGCATTACAGTGGCCTCTATTAGTAAGTGTATAGATTCAGCTTATATTAATTTTTCTAAACACCTAAATGAAGAAAATTAGGAATGTCTCATTATTCCATTCAAAACTATTATTCTTTCCATGCCAACAATGACAATGGATTCAGATACAATAAACATTAATATTTATCAATTTTTCAAGTGCTTGGGCGACAAGTATAAAATGTAGCCCTTACCTATCACTAGTCTGCACTCTAGTTGGACAGAAAATAAAAGCATAAACACAGAGGTAAACCATATCACATTCAAGTAGTAAATTAAATGATGCTAAGAAAAGTCCTGAGGCTTGGACATTCTTGGCGGCTCATTACGTTGAGGCTTTTTGTGAATTTACAGAGTGAATAAGAAGCAGACAAGGCAATTTTTGTTTCCACTTCTTTTTCTTCCATTGTAAGAGCAGAAAAGAAACATCTTAGGAAATAAAGCCATCCTCCCTTTGTGAAAACCTGGGGTGACCTCTCATCCAATCAGGAAAGGGTTTCCCTTGGCAACCACACATCCTCCTCCCCCCAAAAAAACTATAAATAAAAATTATTTTAAAGGTACCAACTAAAGATGACTCTTTAAACAAAGCATCTGCTTTGTCTCACTACAAATTGGATGTTGATATAAGTTCTTATTGAAAGGAAATGCACTTCTTATCCATTCTAAAAGTTTTGAGAAAGTTTGAATAACTAAAAAACCTATTTATATATGAATTACTGATGGCCTTTAATATGGTAACTTAAAGCCCTCTAAGACTTTTTGCTTTTTCCTTTTAATCCTGCCTATTGGATTTATTAAATATAACCTCAGTCTGGTTTTAGATATATAATTAAGGACAAGTGATTGCATTGTGTAGCATATCATGGCCTTGTAAGTTACAGTTAAGTACATATAATTAAAATGTATCTAAACAGTACACGTACCCATTGGGAAACAGAGAAAAAATATTTCCTTGAAATTCAAGTGCAGAAACATGATGAAATCGATATTATCATGGGGTCATCATGAATCAAGTCCAATTTATATTAAAAAAATAAATGAGTGGCAACACACAGTGCTTTCATAATATTTAGGGACACAGCATTGTACCTGTACCCTTATATGCCACTTATTTCAAATAGGTTGGCTACAGAATTGTAGTTAATAACCTTGGACTGTTTAGTAGAACTCATAAATGGAAAAAAAAAACCTACTGAGTAAGCAAACTTCCTCCTTTCCTCTTCAGGAGAAACCTGCCTAGATGAGTAATTCTGATATGGCTTGAAATGCTGCTGGCTTTGCCTCCTTTCTCCTCCTCATGGAAGAAGCGGTCTAAGCAGGTATTTTAAGAACATGTGAATGATCGATTTGATTTCTGCAGTCCTTTTACTTTCCATCCATTTGGAGCTGCCCCAGGACAACTATGTGCCTTAACTTTCGAAAGGCTGAATATAGGCTAGTTATTGTATGCAATTAAAATATGAAGAGTCACTAGAATAAAATTCCTGTTCAACATGAAGGTGTTTGAGGAGTGGCCAAGGAGTGGAATTTTTATGCATCTGATGAAATGACTTCCTTTGTAATTAAAGTTATGACATCATGTCTTCCTGTGGCCCAAGCCTCCTTCCTTTTCAGAGAGGCCAATTGTGGGCCAATCAAGGGCCCGAGTTCCCTTAAATGGCAGCATTTCCTTGTTAATTATCCAGTGCAGGATCTTAGTCACTAAAATAGTAACTCTGTTCCCCTCAGTTACAACGTCATTATTCAATCTGCACTGTCGCAGCTGGCTACTATGTCAGATCATTTTTACCAAGCAGCCTGGTCTACTTTCCTTAGCATAATACCGTGAATGATTTCAAAATAAAACTAAGAAAAATAATTCACTTACAATAACGTCAAACAACATAAAATACTTAGTAATAAATATAAGAAAAGTAGTGCAAAACATGCACTCTGACAACTACAAAATTATTGAAATAAATTAAAGAACATGTAATAAATGGAAGGCATTCTGTAGTCATGGATTGAACAATTTAGTATTGTTGAAATGACAATACCTCTCAAACTGGCTTACTGACTGGACACGATCCCCAATAAAATTCCAGCTGCATTTTTGCAGACGGCAACACACTGATCCTAAAACTCACATTAAAATTCGATGACTCGGAGAAGCCAAAACCATCTCAAAAAGAGCAAAGTTAAGACTCATACTTTCTCACTTACAAACTTACGACAGAGCTGACATAATTGAAACAGTGTGGAACTGGCGTAAGGATAGACGTGTAAATTAATGAAATAAAATTGAGAGCCCCCAAATTAACCCTTACATTTATGCTCAACTTATTTTTGACAAGAGCGCCAAGACTACTCCTCAGGGGAGAAAACAAAATAGTCTTTTTAACAAATGGTGCTGTGACAATTGGGGACCATGTGCAAAAGCATGAACTTGAACCCCTACCATGCCAAGTACAAAGATTAACTCAAAGTGTATCATAGAGCTAAATATAAGAGCTAAAGCGATGGAATTGTGAGATGGACTGTAAAATAAATAAACTAATAATTAGGCATTCTTAGATATCACACCAAAAGCACCGGAAACCAAAAAATAAAAAAATTAGATTTCTTCGAATTTAAAAATATTGTCCTTCAAAAGACACTATCAAGGAAATGAAAAGACAACACAAAGAATGAAAGAAAATACTTCTAAGTGATATATCTGATACAGAATTGTATCCAGAATACATATATTCATATATATATATACATATATATGTTCAACAATAACCAACTCAATTTAAAAATGGGCAAAGAACTCAAATACACAATTCTCTCTCTCCGTATATATATACATATATACACATATACATATATGTGTGTGTGTACATATATATATATACACAAATGTCACTAAGCACATCAAAAAAATACTCAACATCAATAGTCATTAGGGAAATGTAACAAAAAGCCACAATGAAATGCCTCTTCATACCCATTAGCATTGCTAAAATTAAACAAAATAAAACAGTCAGTGCTGGAGAGGTTGTAGAGAAATTAGAGCCCTCACACATTGCTGGAAGAATTGTAAAATAACACACCCACTGCGGAAAACATTCTGGTATTTCCTCCAAAGGTTAAGTGTAGCATTATCATATGCAAAACAATCCTACCCCAGATATTTTCCCAAGAGAAATGAGGACACATTCCTGTCAAGAACTTCAACATGAATCTTCGTGCCAGCACTATTCATAGTACCCCCAAAGCGAGAGCAACCCAACATCCATAAATGAATAGCTGCATTCTAATGAACAGATAAGCAATGTGGGGGTTTATCCAGATGATGGAATTTTGTTTAGCTATAAAAAGCAATGATGTACATGCTACAACATGGACTAACGTCAAAAACATTATGTTAAGTGAAAAAAGCCACATGTTGCGTGATTCCATTTATTAGAAATGTTTAGAATAGTGAAATCCGTAGAGACAAAAAGCAGATTAGTGGTTGCCAGGGGCTGATGGGAGACGCAATGGGGAGTGACTGCTAATGAGTCTGGTGTTTCTTTGGGGATTGAGGAAAATGTTCTAAAATGAGATAGTGGTTATGGTTGGACAATGCTGTGTATTTACTAAACACTGAATTATACATTTTAAAAGAATGGGTTTTATGGTCCATGAGTTATATCTCAATACTACTGTCATTTTTAAAAGTGTTTATCATCAGGAGATTTGAATGAAATGAGCAGCCATCCCAATTCGCGTGGAGTTGAGGTAGTAGTATTCCCAGGACTCGGGACTTCCAGAGCTAAAATGGAGACGAGCTAGGCAAACAGGGTTGTGTTTGTCACTCTGACTCGTGGAAGGAATGCTTTAATAAAGATTTGAAAGATAGGAAATTAGTAGATGAGCAGGGAGAGAATTACACATAGGAACACCTTACCGTAAGAGGCAGGGATCATTCAAGGGGATAAAAGAACAGTGAGGAGGGAGGGCTGGGTGAGCTTGGGTTGCGCTGAACTGGAGAAGGGGGGGGTTCCGGCTTCCAGGCGGGCCTCTGGGTGTTTACGTATCTCCTCTAAAATGACACCGTCTTCAATCAAACTTGAGTAGGCTCTTATTGCTCTGGTATGCTTCAGCATCGGGCAGTGCCTGGCACTTAAGAGGCACACCATATGTGTCTGGAGACCGGATAGGAAGTCCAGCAGTTTGGTTTCTGGCTTCTGGTTCAATGACATGCTAGTGGATGTTCCATTATTTCCAGCTCTCTGGCTCCCTTTCCTCTCTCCTATTCTGCCTGTTACCTGTCAGCCGGAGAGACTAGACTCAACTTCATACAGTGGTGAAGGGCCCAGACAGGTCCTTCTCAGATGCGAGGACACCAAATACTGATTGTGCTCTCAAAGGAGGAAAGTGACCAGCAGAGCTCAGAATTTTGGGCTTTTAATTAAGTAACTTATGCCTGAGACTGGCAACAGCTCATCTGTTGTCCAGACCTCCCTGGCATCACCATACGCCCGCCCCTTGCCCACCTTTTGCTGCCTGTCAGGATGGCAGCACCTTGTATTGTCAGGAGGTCAAAGCAGCTTGGGGGTAGCGGGTGGAGTGAGCGAGTCCACAGGTTGGCGGGAACATAAGAGAGACAGACAGGGAGAAACACACGGGAAGGAACCGAGACCCGTGGAAAGAGGGAGAGAATGAAAGAAATTCCAGATGTGCATTGCGCAGGGTGAATGAAGCCAGTGGAAATGAGTCAGGAAGAACAGGACAGGCTAAAAAAATGCCCAGGCAGGATGAGATACACCAAAGAGAACTCTATCCTCCTAGTCAGGAGAGCGCCTCAACTCTTCGGCCCTGCTGAGATCCAAATGCAGGCAGCCAGCCACCGGAGTGTGGTTTGTGAACTCCCCAGGCTCTCTTGGAAATTGCTCCTGAGCCCGGTGTCAGAGCAACCAGACAAGAGTCATATGCCTTCCCCCACCCCCTTCACATACAGCATTCAAGGCTGCTTGCACCTCCTCTGCCCAATTATCTGTCCTATTTGCACTCAAAAGGAAAGTTGTACTGGAAGGCACATTAGAAAATATTTATTTAGAATGCTGTCTACCACGTTGTGCTGAGGTGACAAGGCTAGGTAATAAATAGGGGGACACTTTCTTTAGCAAAAGAAAGAAGGAACTTTAAACGGTAGAATCAAAGGCAGCATTTCTATTTCAAAACACAAGGACATAATCTTATAATGAGGAGTCACAGAGAGCACCGAGGATGCCGCTGTTACTACGTATCCATCTTCAGAACCCTATTGTTCCAGTTGAAAAGGAGAGCAGCAGAGATGGAAAAAGTCAGTAAATTAGAAGAAAGGAGAAAGTATAAATAAATTATACTTCCTTAAAGGCATATAGGCAAGATGAAATCTATATTTCAAAAAGGAGCTCTATCTGCTGTTATTAAAACCTGAAGAATTTTGCAAAGCAGCTAATTTACTTTGTACCATTTATTCTGTGAGTTCGCTTGCTCCGTTTCAATTTGTAGAAGGAGACCAGAGGAAAGAAGGGTCAGTTTTTCTTTGATTTTTGTTACTTTCCTTACCGACTTCCTGCTATTTGTTTTCCACCCCTGTGCATTTGCATTGACACCCACACATTCTCTTTGGAGAAAAATCACATTTTCTTAATTTCCTTTTTTATCACAAAATCGCAACAAAATGTACAAGAATTCTTTTAAGAAGAATCAACCTTCTGGTCATTTCTTCATATCATCTTCCCTCTTTTATTGAGTCCTGCTGATTACCAGCCGCTAACTTGACACTTCCAGCCCATTTAAAGGTAGTTCTTCATCCAGAGAGGGGGGCAGTGCCCTTCGTCATTCAGGTTCTTTGTCCCCCCCGCCTTGTGGATTTTTATTGAGGAAAATGAATCATCTCCTAACCTTACACCCTGTGCTGCCATCTCTACCTATTCTGGAAGGACCTACCTATTCTGGAAAAAGCTTAGATGGACTCTTTCTTCTTTGCGTAATGTTTTTCAGTTTGGGCCTCAGAGTAGGACCATCCATCAGCAACAAGTAGGGGCTTATGAGAAATGCAGATTTTCGGGCTTCATCTGAAACTTACTGAATCAAAACCCTGAGGGCAGGATCTGGCAACCTGTGATTCTTCTGCACGCATGCTGGCATCTGTAACGATTGCTCCACAGGATGCATTGCAAGCCCCCCACCCTGGTTTAGTCATGTTAACTTCCGAATATAGAATTGGAATTAACCCGATGTCAGTAAGTTCAGAAAGCGGTTGCAAAGGGAGACTGAGGAGGTGGAATGCAGTGGTTTTTTAGATTTACTCATGTTTAGAAAATTCCATCAAGAATCCATTAGGAAGCCCAGAGAAACCTACCCACTTAGTATAGTTTTGTGAAGCAGCTTGTATTCTTTGAGAATTGTGACCTTCACCCTACGGTTGACTAGAAGATGGCTGTATTAACTTCATAATTAATAAAATTCCATGGTTCTCATTTGCTGAATATTAATTAGTTCCACCCTCTCCCTTTCCAAAGGCTTCCAAAGCCTTATAATCGTCCTCCTCCCAGCTATGTAGGATCTCTGTCCTCGCAGCTGCTTTGGGAGAATGCTAGATCTAGTTCAGCTGGAATGCTGGAATTTATGTTGCACAGCGTGACTAGACTACGTAAAATTGTTGGTCACTTAAAATAAATGTATCATACAAGGCATTACTTGGCATTTAATTGGCCTTACCTTTTGGAAGAACACTAGCTTATTTGTAAGAGGTAACTTAATGTGGTTTTTCAAATCAGCAATGACAATAGATATTATGTTTTATCACAACTGGAATAAGAAAAACGGAGCTATGGGAATGAAAGTGATGGATTTTATTCAGCAACACAGATGGTACCTACCCTGGAACCATCTCTGGCTTTTTCTATGCCTTCTATCTGATGCATGATTATTTTTACTTCTCAGACCTTTGCTCGAGGAGGAGCCAATGCATACAAAGAGTAAGAAGATGCTGGAATGCATGGCAGAGCCCATTAACACTACCAAACTGCCCAGCCAATCTGCTTTTTGTTGCCTGCCTTTGGAGACTGAAAGCTGGAATCCGACTCAGAGAATGGGGCATTCGGGGACGGGAAGCTGCCTTCTAGACTCAGATAGGTTTGTCTCCAGGAAGAGTGCTGACAGCGGATTAACCCCCTCCATCTCCTCTGTCCCTACAAGCAATGCCTCGCCCTTCTAGATTTTCCTTACCTGGTATGGATCGAGAGATGTTGTGGATAGTTTAACTGTAAGTTAAAATCTCAGGTATACCTGTGACATCACATTTGTGCATGGTGGTGCACTTGGGTGGCACAAGAAAGTGATGCTTCTCTTTGCTAATTCATGGGCCATCTGTCTTTCCATTTTCCTGTGGCTTTATTTCTATATTCCCACGGGTTCCGTATTCTAGTAATGCGTGAGAATATTAGAGGGGAAAGTTTATTAAGAAACTCTGTTAGTACAGGCCTCACAGGTGAGTTTTCTGGGGTGTGAGGCAGAGATTATTAGCAGCAGGGCTTTAATGAGGGAGCTCTCTTGAGGTCCACAGCTGAGGAAGGTTGGCAAGGATGAAGGAATGGGCAGAGAAGGAAGCTGAGCTGTGATGCTGTCCGGTGACTTTCTCAATGGACCCCTTAAGTCGCTCTTGGATGCTGGCAGCATGGGCGGGACAAGATAGAGCATTATGCTAATTAGTCATCAAGCTTGGGATGGCTTGGGATGGCTTGGGATTTTGGACAAGGAGGGTTTTTTTTTTTTTTAGTCAAGCTGAGACTCTGACGAAGGGGACTGGTAGGTGAGGGCCCTTATGGACACATGGTTGGCATGGAGGGGGAAATGTTATTCCTGATGGGGGACCTGGGGAGCTCGTCATAACATCTGCAACAACAGGTGAGTGAGTGGGCAGGTCCTCTCAGAAGAGCACCTGAGGTATGGTCCACATTTTAAAGTCTATAAGATCTTGAAAGAGATTTCTGCAGGGAGCCCACAGTGATATTGGCTCATCTACAGCCCAGCTTGCAGGCACTTCCCCAAGAGAACATGGCCGAAGGGCTTTGGAGCTTGTTGTATGTGGCAACTATGAGACTTCTTTTTATTGTTGTTGTTATTATTATTATTATTATTATTATTATTATTATTATTATTATTATTTAAATTGTTAGCCAAGAGACCAAACTCTAAAATGTATAATGAGACCAAAATCTAAAATAATGGGCTTGTGGAATTATGTACATTTTCTTCCCACTGTTCTTCCCTTCCTAGTGACCTTGCCTATATGGGAGTGCACCCACCTCCGTTGTGGTCTAAGGGTGTTCAGTGAGGTTCTTTTTTAAGATTTTATTTATTTATTTATTTTTAGAGAGAGGGAGAGGGAAGGAGAAAGAGGGAAAGAAACAGCAATGTATGGTTGCCTCTCACATGGCCCTCACTGGGCACCCGGCCCGCAACCCAGGCATGTGCCCTGACTGGGAATCAAACCGGGACCCCCTGGTTCCCAGCCCGCGCTCAATCCACTGAGCTACACCAGCCGGGCTCAGTGAGGTTCTTGATAACCATCAGAGTTTTGTTGATAGCTTGGAAACTTGGACTTTTTACATATTCTGAGAATACAAACTGCATTAGGAAGGGTGGAGAAATGTAGTTTTCAGGCCAACCAGGAATATGATATAATTGTTTTAGGAAAAGACAAGCAGGAATTTCTCAAAGGGATCGTCGTTATACATGTGGCGACTCTTTGAGGGCTCATAGGGACAGAAATGCAGGTGTTTTCTCATTTATCCAGCTCTCGCCTGTTACATCACAGTAGCATCTAAGAAAATAACAATATAATCCTTTGAAACAAATTTTATTGTTGTTCAGTTAGAGTTGTCCCCATTTTTCCCCCATTGCTCTCCCCTGTCCTGCCCACCCCCTAACACTCAGTCCTCCCCCCACCCCATTGTCCTTGTCCTTGGGCCCTTTATACATGTTCCTTGACTTGACCCTTCCCCTTCTTTATAGGTTTTCCTACTCTGATATCTTGATGGCTATTGATTCCACCTAATAAGAAGCATTTGGCTTGAGGAGACACCCATAAGGTAAAGAGCATTACTTTGTCATCAGGGGGATCTTAGCTCTGCTTCTTCTTGTAATGATTTTGGATGATTACTCTTCTGATGTTCGGTTCCCTCATTGCGAGAACAGACCAAAATTTCACAGACCTCACAGAATTGTTTTGAGAATTAAATGTAATAATACATGTAGATTTTAGCACAGTACGTCTCAATAATTCAATATATATTAGCTGTCATTATTATTACTCAAGAATGTCCAATTTCTGTAAACAACTAATGCAGACCAACGGGCCTGACTAAAGAACTAAGAAAGTTGGACTTGGGATTTCTCTTGTGTCTCCATCTCTGGACCTTCCCTGTGTTCTCAAGAAGTTCTAAACTTCAGTTATCTTGGGATTTAAACCATTATTTTGAGTAGGACTAATTACCATCCGCTAGAGTTAGAAGTCTGGAGTTGTTTCCTTTGGGAAGATAATCTACTTACACCTTTCTTAATCCGCACATTTTTGTCACTATTTTTTAAAATCACACCACTGAAACAGAACTCATGGGATAACTTGTCTTAGGCTTCATTTCCAATGAGATTCCATCAATGAAAACCACCTGGAATGGTTATGTCTATTGACATTTTCACTCCTCCATTTAGTCCTTCTTCTCTTGTCCCCCAAAGCAATAATGAGATTTCACAGCTGAGTTCTATTTAAATATCTGTGGCAGATTAACTAGACAATGGTCTTGTATCTTGGTCATTTGCAAGTAATGGTATGTCAGGACAAACTTCATAACGATCAGCTATTTTGGCCTAACTAAACAATGCATTCAAGCAAGGAGCAATCCCCAAGTGTCCAATTTAGCGTTAGATTGTTTGAGAAGGCAGTCAGTGGAGTCTTGATAACTAATTTGGATGAGTAGATGAAGCTGAATAAGACACATTACTGAAACGTCATTCAAATTTCTTGAATCCTAATATTTTATGTATTTTAAACACATGTAAATCAGCAGAATCTTTCTGTGTTCAAGATTCCACTTCATAGATTATTGATTAATATATTGTTACAGCATTTCCATTATACCTCCATTATAATAGGCGATTATACAGATCATACTACATTATGTCTTACAAAATTTCACTGTATGTAAGTAAATGCACTCCTTTCCATATGTCTATTTAAGACACATTCAGCTTTGGTCAAAGTGCCTTTCACCATAGTGGACAGAGGTAGTGGGGACAATTAGGAGAGAAAGTAGTTGAAATTATTTTTGCCCTAGGAAGTCATACATGACAAAAAGTACAGCGATACTTGGGAAAAATAAAACTCAGTAATTTTGAACTCCATACTGATGATGGCTAAAATTGTGTTGCAGATAGAATGAGACACCACAGACAGGGCCAGCCTTACGGTATCGGATGCACCTATGCCCCAGGCTTGGTCATTGCCATATTATTTCTAAGAGATTTTGATCTCTTGCTGTTATACATTCAATGACAGCCTGTGGTTTCTCTGCATATGGTTTATGTTTACATCTGGGTGAAGTACACAGGTGGTTCTTACCTGCTTGACTTAGCACCAAATTTCTCCTAGAGAGTAAAACTAGAATGTGGACTCCTAGGAGATGCACTACCCTAACAGTGATGGGGCTGATGTATATTTTTTCATATATCCCTTGTCTTGTTTTCAGGGTAGAGACCAGTGAAGAGGGCCAAGAAGTTTTTGAGCAATATCAACGACTTTGAATAAGTGTATAATTTAAAAACTTGATAGCTTAAGGGGTTAACACCCATCTGAGTGTGTATGTTTAAAATATTTTGTCCAAAGCATGCTATAAGATTTATCAGTGATGTGTTTACACAGGAAACTGTGTCTAATTTCTAGGAAAGTTCCTCTTCTGTACAAGGAGGCAATCATCAGGATAGGACTCCTGGTGCCACTGTATATGTGTCCAGTGGAAATACACTTAACTATAAGTGTGATTATTTTGACCATGCTTATAAATATATCCCATCCACTCATAGGCTATGGTTGCCTATCGCCAGCTATTAAGATGGATTAATTATAATGCATTGTCTTAAGAGTGACATTGTTTGCATGTCCCTCAAGCAGCCTCAGAGATACAACATGTCCAATTTAGGATGTTGTCTCTCCAAGGACAGACTGCACACACTCTTATTTCAATTTTGAGACTGTCGTTTTCATTGATTCCCAGTGAGGCCTCACTCATTCCTGCCTAAAGATGGTGGTGGGGAGCGACTCACTTCTGAAGCTCTGAGCATCGTTCCCGTGAGCACACACGCTCCACTCTAGAGCCCAGCTGGGAAAATGGTACCAATATGGACAGTTAACTTATATATTAGCTATCCTGTATCTTTGTCTATTATGAAAGATAATTCTTAACAGAAAAATTTAAGTGACTGATTTTGGGGGTCGTAACTGATTCTGGTCTTTATTTCCAAGACATAATATTAGAACATATGCTTCTTTTACTGACAGGCTTATCTGTGGCCGCTGACTGACTTCAAACCGTAGCACAGTGCCCAAGTCTAAAACGGACTAAATTGCAATGCGGTGCCATCTGGTACATTTCAACATGGAACATGTTGCGTTTCAAGTCTTCTCTACAGATTATGTTAAGCCTTTGGCAACAGGATGATAAACAAGATCAACCACTACCTTCAAGAACGCTACAGTTTCAAGCAAGACACAGATAACATGCATTCAAATGATCATAATGTCAGGCCAAACATAATAAGTGCCAGACCGTGACAGCAGTGTGAACACATTTCTAGAATTGATCTCTTTTCTGTTGTTACTGTCATTCCCTTATTTTCTAGGTGTACCTTCCTTCTCTCGCTGGGCGACTTCCAGACTCTCCTGCCTGCTTCCAGTCTGACTCTAAACCACCTTCCGCACAGCCAACAGAAGATGGATCCTCAGAAAATGTGCAGCTCTAGCCCTGTTGCCTCCAAGCTGAGACCGCTCCCATGGTTCCTCACTACCTATGGGAGAAAACCTGAACTCCTTTGAAGGGCTTGTCAGGTCTTTTCTGATTTGGCGCCTGCCTACCTGGTCAGTTACATTTCCTTCTCGCTTCCTGGTTATTCCTACACCCTAGTCACACTGAATTACTGATGCTTTCTCACCTCATACCTTTAGACAAGCTGTTTCGTTGGTCTACATTGCTTTTCTTGCCCTTCTCTTTCATTTGAATGATCGATCATCCTTTAAGCTCAGCTGCAACACGACTTGCCCGATATTCAACGGCCTGAATCGGATGAATAGAGTAGCTTGTGCATATCTCCACAATAGTCCTCAGCATCCTGTGTTGTACATGCTGGTTTGTGAGTGGAAGTAAGAACGGGCACTGGTGCTATGATTCTTGAAAAGAAGAACCTGTCTTACTTATCTGTGTGTGCTAGGGTTGTGTGAACATAATGTCGCTGGTATAGTAGTTTCTGGAAACAGTTTGTTGAACAACTGAGTGCCATAAAGTGCAATAGAAAGAGTGGTTGCCAATGACCAAGATCATCAGGGAGGGCTTTGGCAAATGTACCCGAGGGCTGGTCGGTGAGAAGAAAGAATGTCAGCAAACGGAGGTGAGAGAAGGTTATTCCTGGAGGGGCGCACACCCTATCGAAGGACCTGAACAGACACTCGGCACAACCTTTGGATGAGGTTTTGAAGTCCTCTGTTAGGCTGCCTCATTAAGGGCTTCTCCTGGCTCCAGATTGTCCTGATTCTTCATGCAGCTCTCACTCAGAAAAACTTAACCGTGACTCAGGAAAGCCTGGTGAAGGGCTGGTAGTTTGGGGCACTTCAAAAGCTGGCACTGAAGCAGCATGTTTGCCCTTCTTGGCAAAACCCTACCGTTCAGACAGTGTCAGAGTCCCGTCCTGGTTTGCTTTTTCCTTCATCAGGACTCGGGCTTTTATTTTAACACACAAAGTTCTCTCACTCATCAATTTTGTCCAGCTGGATCTAGAATTGCTATTGGATGGGGGAAATGCCTGACTATTGCTTACAGCACTGGAGTTCATCCTGGGGAGAGAGAAAGCTCATTGTCAATTTCTTTAAAAAAAAAAAAGGAAAACAAAATTACAGCAGGGTTGTTGACTTCACTCTGGTACATTAGGGATTTGGCTGTTTCGAAATGAGGAATTTCAAGAGTTATTTTGAAGCATTTCCTTAGAGGAGTCAGCTTTGAGCAGTGTCTAATGCAGAAGGCTAAACTATTACCAGAATGGCTCAGCACCTGCAGATAGTCCATTGGATGTTCTAGAATCCATTTTTCAGTCAATTTACAGTTGTAGTGTTTTTGAATGGTCTAGAAAATGGCTTCTATTCTGAAATTCACAACAATGAAAATCATGGAAATATGATTTTACTAACATTTTAAGTTGAGACTACAGATTTAGATGATAACTGTGGAAATTTAACTTTGCTTCCTTTAAAACATTATGTCACCTGCACAACATAGCATTTTGGAGACAATCTACTTTGGTGCTGAGAAATCACATGGCTAATGCAAAAAAGAGAAGAAGTAAAGATATTTGAATGCAGGGAAATTGAGAGTTTTCTTGTTTATCCTCCGTGGACGTCCTTTCCTTTCTTTGCAGATGATTTGCTCTCCCTTAGAAAGCCTTTTAACTGATTTATATCCATTTTTGCCTTTAAGATCTGGCATATTCATTCATTCACAAAAATACATCGAAAGCCTGTATTGGACACAGAGGACACAGAGATTTATTCATTCAACAAAGCTTTGTTTACTTGCCGTGTACAAGATACGGCTCCTGCTAACAAGGAAATTATAGCATATAATAAAGAGAAGAGAGAAAGGCAGTGATACCAACTGAGAGATGGCAGTACTATGCCAGGGATATTATTTTTTATGGTGACACCTAGGATAGGGTGTGATTGCATCTAACCTTGCTGTGGAGATTGGAACGGCTTCTGTAAGCCTATAAACTGCCCCAACCTGCCGAGAAACTCCACATCAATATGATTGACCAGTTGCATATTATTTAGAATATATTGGTTTGTCTCTGCTGCTTTTATTATCTCTATTTTACAACTAAAGAGATGAAAGTGATGAACTTTAATTCTTTTTCTCACTTTAAAAAGGTTTTTTTTTTAATTTTTCAATTACCGTTGACACACAATATTATATTAGTTTCAGGTGTACAACCCAGCGATTTGACATTATATAATTTATAAAGTCATCACTCCAATAAATCTAGTGTGCACTGGACACCGTACATTACAGTTACTACAATATTATAATATAGCCAATGTTGTACTTTACATCCTCATGAATATTCTGTAACTACCTTTCTCACCCATCCTCCTAAAAATACGCCCACCTAGTCACCTTCAAAATGTTTCTGTATCTATGAGTCTGTTTCTGTTCTGCTCTTTCTTGTATTTTATTTTGTAGATTCCACATACAAGTGAAATCATATGGCACTGGTCTTCCTCCCTCTTATTTTACTCAGCATGATACTTTTAGGTCCATCCATGTTGTTGCAGATGGCCAGATTTCATTCTTTTTCATGGCTAAGTCACATTCCATTGTATACATGCTCCATTTCTTTATTCACCCCTCTGTTGATAGACACTGGCTGCTTCCATGTCTTGGCTACTGTCAACAGTGCTGCAGTGAACATGAACATGTACGTGTCTTTTCAATGTAAGATTTTGGATTTTCTCAGATAACAACCCAGAAGTGGAATAGCTCAGGTCCTTCTTTGTATCTTGTTATATAGTCTTGGCTTTTAAAGTCTATTTTGTCTGGTAGAAGTATTGTTACCCCAGCTTTTTATTGTTTGTTCATTTCCATTTTCATGAAATACCCTTTTTTACCTCTGTACTTTAAGTCTGTATGTGCCTTTCTATCCAAAGTGAGTCTTTTATAGACAGCATATGCCAGGGTCTTATTTTTGTGATCTAGTCAGCCTCCATATGCCTTTCGATTGGAGTATTTACTACATTTGAATTTAAAGTAATTGTTGATAGATATGCATTTATGTTCATTTTATGATTCATATCTTTTTTATATTTTTTTCTTTTTCTTAAAGAAGACCCTTTAACATTTCTTATAATGCTGATTTGGTGGTGATGAACTCCTTTAGCTTTTTTTTTGTCTTGGAAGCTCTTTATTTGTTTTTTAAATTCTAAATTATAGCTTTTCTGTATAGATCAATCTTGGTTGTAGTTCCTTGCTTTTCCTCACTTTTGATATTTATTGCCAATCTCTTTTGGCCAGCACAGTTTCTGTTGAGAAATCAGTGTGATGGGAACTTCCTTGTAGATAACTGCTTTTCTCTTGCTTTTAAGATGGTCTTTATCATTATCCTTTGGCATGTTAATTATGATGTGTCTTGGTGTGGGTCGCTTTGGTTTCATCTTGTTTGGGGCTCTTTGCACATCCTAGACTTCTGTGTCTATTTTCTTCACCAAGTTATGGAAAGTTTCTGCCAGTTTTTTCAAATAAATTTTCAATTCCTTGGGCTCTCCCTTCTCCTTCAAGTACCCTCAAGATGAGAATGCTTAAAATTATTCAAGAGGATCCTTATACTATTCTCATTTTTTTTCTTTTTCCTGTTCTGATTGGGTGTTTTTGCTTCCTTATCTTCCAAATCATCTATCTGATCATCTACTTTATCTACTCCACTCTTTTTTTTTTAAGATTTTATTTATTTTTTAGAGAGAGGGGAAGGGAGGGAGAAAGAGAGGGAGAGAAACAGCAATGTATGGTTGCCTCTCACATGGCCCTCACTGGGGACCTGGCCCGCAACCCAAGCATGTGCCCTGACTGGGAATCGAACTGGGACCCTTTGGTTCCCAGCCCGTGCTCAATCCACTGAGCTACACCAGCCAGGGCTACTCCACTCTTGATTACCTGCAATGTAGTCTTCATTTCTGACTGGTCCTTTTCTATGTTTTCTATCTCCATTTTTTGTTTCCTATTTCTTTGCTGAAGCATGAACTACAAAGTCGTCTGCAGATGGCTGTACCTTGTGCTGGTTTTGGAGATACCTAGGAGAGGCCAAGCTATAAACCAAGGCTAGCAGCTGCTAGGTGCTGGGCCTGGGCCTGGGCCCACATACTGTGCTGAGGCCAGATGCTGCTTGTTTGAGAGATTTTAGGAAAGTCCAAAGCATAAACCAAGAGAGGCTGTTGATATGGACAAGCCACTGGAAACAGGTCAGGTCTGCCCACCAGTTGAGTGGGGTGGGGTCTCAGGGAATGACTGGAGTGGGATGAACTGTGTGAGCCAGGTTGATGAAATTTCATATATGGCACCTGCCTTTGAGCTCTGTGGTAGGTGGGCTCAGCAAAGGGACAATGGCCTCTGCCAACACTTCTGTCTGGGAGAAATCTGCCTCTTTAGCTCTCACCCTGATGCCAGACAATTAAGTTCCTCCCCAGATATTCCTGGTGCCTTTTGAGCTACTACCCCAGCTATGGAGCTCAGAGCAAGTGAGTCCAAGCACATCAGTGCATGGGTCCTTTAAGTGGCACTCCAGGGACTCTAGAAGCCTCTGCATCACTCAGCAACAATCCCCACTGGTTTCACAGCCAGAAGGTATGGGGACTTCTCTTTCTGGCACTGAAATCCTGGCTAGGGTGCCTGGTATGGGGTTGGGATCCCCTAACTCCTAAAGGGTATCTCTGCAGCCAAGATATTCTTCCCAATTTTTATCTTCCGTAGGTGGGCAAGGGTCCAGCCTGTCCAACTCTCCATCCCTCCTACCAGTCTTGACGTGGCTTCTTATTGATATCCTTAGTTATAGTATGTCTGATCATTTAGACTGCAGGCAGTTCTGGATGCTGACTGTTTTGTAGTTTTGATTGTTTTTGTAATTTTGATGTGGTTGTGGCAGGATTTTAGTACTGCATTTATCTATACCACCATCTTGACCAGAACCCTCTTTAATTCTTTCTAATTTATTTGTTATTTAGTATATGATTTAGATTAAAAATGTCTCAGGATAGGGTCTACTTTTTTTGTAGCCATTAAGTTTGGAGGCTCAAAGGAATTGCTCGAAAATATTTGTTAAGTAAACATTCCCACATATATACTTCCCTAGTTTTGACCTCACGTTTTCTGAAAAAAAAAATTGTCTCCATTTGTCTTCTCAGTGTGGAAAAGTAGTTGAAGGTGAACCGAATAAAGACTAACAGCTACTTTTGCTAACCGGTCTTCTTATTTCTAAGAATACATTGTTCCCTGATGACTGGAAAAACAATAGCAACACTATTTAATTAATGGGTCCTTATCCTCACTCCCCATAGTGAAAATAAAATACATTATGTATGTACACAAAATTGTGCATGCATTTTTTGGTGTTGAGATACTCACACTTGTTTCTATCATTATGCCAGTATTGTATGGGTCCTTCTGATGTAACAGAAGAAATGTTTATTTAGAGTCAAGGAATGAGGATTCAAGTCTCATCTTTGCCATTAACTAGTTAGTTGTTATTAGGTGTCACATAATAATAGCTTTGTTCTCAGTTTCCATTTCTCTGGAAATTGAGTAATAATAGATTCTCCTTATCCTAGAGTTGTTAGTGATTAAACTGAGATAAAGTATAAGAGAATATACCGAGGAATAAAAAGTACTAAATGTGTACATTACTATTGGCAATTCCAATAATAATAAAATACAAAATGATTTATGATATTATTATGAAGTAGTTTGTTTAAAAAGAGGGCAGTCTAGTTTGAAATTTTCTCAGAAGAGCCACAGAAAATAGGGGGATATAATGAAACACCGTAATTTCAATTAATGAAACCAGTAAGCTTTTAAGAAATCTGAAATGGAATCTAAGTGACTTATTTTAACCATTACTGAATTATAAAAATGTATAGTTATTTGTGATGTTCCTAACGGTACATTCATCAGACTTCCCAGAAGTTAAATTTTTAGATATTAAAAAAAAAACCAGTATAGGTCTTTCCAAGATTTAACATGTCTGTTCAGAAATGTTCTAGGAGAAAATTCCAAAGCAGAGATTCACCACATTGCTTTCCAGATTTTTGTTTTCTCCTCATTTTTATCATTGAATTGCTGCTGGAGATTGAGGGATATAGGAACTTAGTAGATAATGCTGATCCCCTGAGACTGCTTGACAATCACCCAAGGTGGCACTTCCTCCCAGCAGTCTACAGAACGAGAACATTTAGAAATTTTAAAACAGAGATGATTTGCATCTGTCACATGTCATCTGCAAAATCTCCAAACCAGAAACAGTGGATATATGCATTTCATTCCGTTCTTTAACTCCTTCCCATCTTCCCCTTACCCTCCTCCTGTTTAAACTGAGCTCTGATCTATGATCGATGATAAACCTGCTTGAGCGCCTGACCTAGAGGGAAAGAGAATAACTTAAATTGAAGGAGAACCCAAGACACCCAGGAATCCTTCTGGGCAAGAGAAATCTAATTGTATGTCATTTCTAAATTCTGACTCATTGCAGAAGCTGGAAAGCAACAACAACAACAGAAATCAATAAGCAGATACAGTGAGTTGAGAGATAAATAGCACAAATAAGGAGGCAGACATGCAATAAATAAGTCCATTGACGTGAAACCTTTCTATATAAACAGCTGCTTAAAATTGGTTGGATATGGAGCCCCAGCTGTTAGCTAGACAGTAGGGAGAAGAGAAGTAATTGGATACTATAGGTAAAGGATTGACTTGGTCATTTATACAAATGTCTACTCCCCATTGGCATTTCAGAGAATGAATGCTCAGAGACCCAACTCCAGTCTGTATGCACCATCTATCCACCTGTAATGAGGTCTATGAATCATGTCACTACTGAAACACGGCCTGATCTGTCACTGCATTTGATAGCTGTCAATCACGGCAGCCACAGGAGCCCACTCAGCATTCTTCTTCTGATATTTATCAAATCCAGTTCAACAACCCTCCATGGAAATACAGATGCAGATGGCACCCACTCAATTGCATTAGGGTTCCGTGCAAAGTGTTTTCCATTATTGTTCTGGTGAAGCTTTTCATTAAAAGACATCAGAGTGGACTATTTTTAACCCTGAGAATTGACACTGCATACTAAGCAGGAATGAGCTTGGCTCGGACTGCAGTCTTCCTCCACGCAACTGATGGTCATATCTCTCCTTATTCCATACAGAGCAGAGTTCCAGGGCTCCCCCTCGTGTGTGAGCCAACCTGTCTACCACAGAGTGCAGTGGGAAAACTGAAAACCCTGGGGGTGTGGAGCAGCCAAAAAACTGAATCAAAGATCGTTACCTTGTCAAAAAGAATTTTTAAAACTTATGTGGAGTAATAATATGTTCTTGGTGCCTTTCCCCCAGTAGACCCCAAAGTATTTTATGAGCTATGTATACAGCATGTGGGGAAATCACCTTGCCTGGCCATGACAGTCAGCTGTGTCTAGAAGGGAAATAGGTAGAGCCTTAGAGGAAGTAATGCAATGTCTCCAAGGTGGCCTGTCAAGGGAGCATGTTCCTGGAATGGCTATTGACCCAAGGTTTTGTTTTCATGTTCATGTGCTAGTAAAATAATGTATTCTGATGCCCGTGGTGAATTTCATATTTTTTTACTTGCAGTTGCGGGCTTTTCCCCAACTTTTACACACTTCAAAATCTCCCTTTTTTTTTTATAAGACTTTGTGACAGATACAAGGTAGATGTAGTACCAAGATGTGGCCAGCTTTGTGGGAAAAGGCTTTTTTTTCCCTTGGAAAGGCACAACAGTCCTATGAGGTGGAGAGAACAGGCATATTATTATTTTATTTTACAGTTCTGAAAACTGTAGGACAGAGAGGCTCATCTGTCTTCTTCAGGGGACAAATGGCAGAGCCAAAACAACCTCCGGTGGTCTGATTTTGAACCCCATGCTCCTTGTGATTTAGCACACTGCTCCATAGGACATTTAAAATTGGTAATTCCTCAGTATTTCTTTGGAATTGCAGGAGCCTACTCCTTTCCAGAAGTCCATCCCCTTTAACTCTGCTCAACATGGAGACTGCCCTAAAGTTCCTAACCACTGATCTGGAGCTACTATGAGTGATGCTCAATATTCTCTGCCCTGTGCGGCTTGCCAGGTCCCCGGGTACTTTCACCTGCAGGATTCCTCTTGCCTCCCAGGAAATTTGCCTTCTTTTATTGGTCACTGAGTCCCACATTCAGCTTTGTGTTCTGTTGTTCAACCTCACTAGCTACTTTTTTCCGTTTTCACATCAGGTTAGCAACACATACCAAAATAGCTATTTTTCCCAGAGTGGACAGAATAATGTGACATCGTGTTTATAGTCACACACTGTGCAAGAATCCACAGGAAGAAGACAGGCCACAGGGATTATCCTTTTTCTCTCCGGTGACACTCTGCTGAAGGTGAGGGTAACAACAGCCCAAGGTGTGGTGCTTAATTCCTCCGTACAGAATTTGGTATTGGAAACCACAAGATCCTTTTCCAAATGTGGAGCAGTTATAGTCCACCTCTTGGAAAGTGATTCCTACGGGGGTCTCCGGGCAGATGGGCTAACGTGCTGGTAGTCCCAAAACTGGTCTTTGTTTCTAAGAAGTGCTTCTTCTCCTACTTTAATTAGAGGTTTAAATGGGAATGCCATAGCCACTGGCCACGGTCCGGCTCAGGGATCCTTTGAGATTTATGGAATTGGCCTGGTATCTGATACACACTTGACTAGTTACGGTCATTCCCTAGGGTTTTGAACACATGGCCAGAAAAGGGTGTTTCCTGGCAATGTGTGGGGCGGGGCACCTGTGGGGAGTGTGCATGTTGACCCTGAGGGTAGACCTGGTAGCTGTGGGTGACCACTAGACCACAGGCTCCACACGGCAGAGATTTTTTTGTTTACTAATGTATTCCCAGTGCCTAGTATAATGCCTGACATATTGTTGAAAGCATAAATAAAAGAATAAACAAACAAATAAATAAATAAATAAATAAAGGGCCATTTCCTGCCATGTGAAAAACAAGCTGGCATGAAAAGATGAGATTGATGTGCGGAGAGAAGAACAGAGATGGAGAACATCCCTTCAGTGCTTGAGTTCCTACGCCCAGTTCCTCTGAATTCCTGCTTCTGATGCCACCCCCTCAGGGTCAAGAAACCCAACAATGCCTTCTTTTGGTCTAAGCTGCTGAATTTGTTTCTATCACTTGCAACCAGTGGTGCCCTGGATTACATGCCTGTATATATCTACACATAATTTCATATAAATGCAAATGTTTTCTCTCACTCTAGCTATCTACGTACCCATCCATCTACTTGCTTATTGTGGAAGGCGGTAGATACGCTATCTGGTTGCAGGGGTGGGGCTGGTATGACTGGATTAGACTGAATATCAACAGGACCTTAAAGTAAGCTTTATGGGTAATGAAAGGAAAGCGTTTAGAAAATACGTAAGAAGCCCATTCCAACGGAGAGGACCACCTCTAGGAGGAAGCTGTGGGTGAGACAAGAGAGGACTCTCTTGGTCAGAGCTGAGAGTAAAGACCGAGGCTTGAGAGGCAGGAGAGAAGGCTTGAGTGGTGGTACCCCACCAGGGGTTGAGAACAAAGCTTGCATTTAGAATCAAGGTTTCATACTGCTGGGCATTCTTCTCTCACTTCATCTCGTGTCTCTGTTTCTCTCAGTGGTATTAAGACTGTCTTGATAAAACAAGATGTCTTCCGAAAATGTTCAACATAAGGAATCAAACGCAGGGTCCAAACTACTCCTGGGTGCCCAATGCCGCCTGACAGATTTATGTCCGTTGCCCAGTTGTACAGCTTTCCACTCCACTAACGAGAGATGGAATCCAAGGAGCAGTTTCTGGGTCAGATGCTCTGTCCTAATTGCTCTGTCTCTGATGCTGAAGAACAAACCACACTTTATAGATTGGGGCTGAGCACAGAGTAGCTAGACTGCCCTGTGACCCATAAAGACTCTTGATGGCTGCTAATCCTGCTCCTTCTACCTGACTGATACCACTGGATGCTCTTCTCATTACTGTTCCGAAAATGTAATGGAAGGGTGCAACGCCACAGAGCTTCTCTTGGAATGGGCAGACATTAAAATGTAAGTGCCACTGTGAGATATGTGTGACTGCGGGTGTGCATCTGTGTGCTTTCTCTAGTTCTAAAGTTTCTGAGTCCCTACTAATTAATCTTACCAATTAATTAAAAATGCCATATGATGGAAACAGAAAAAGGAAAATGAAGTGAGGGAGGGAGGACAGAGAAAGAGGAGGAAGGAAGAAAGGAAGGGGGAAGGAAGGCAGGAAAACAGGAAGGCAGGAAAATGGGAAGGAAGGAAGGAAGGAAGGAAAGAAGGAAGGAAGGAAGGGAGGGAAAACTCGCACTAATCAAGTGTAACTTTTCTGTGATCACTTCAGCTTAACTGCTGCAATATTATACATCGCAAATCATTTAGCCTAGAAAAACGCGCCAAATCCATCACCTCTTAAGTAATTACTGTTTCATTATGTGGAGTTTGTAATGATCTATTTACAGTCACGAATGAATCAGCTCCCAACACAGAGAGCCACCGGCAGAGGCTGGTTGTCCTGGCACCTCTGCCTGTCACCCAGCCTCCCTGTATCACTGCACTTACACAAAACATCTGCAGAGGAGACACCCAACACTAACGAGGAAAGGGGACAGAGAGGGCAGACTTACGCGGAGAAGATGTTACGACCAAATAAGTCAGCTTAATATCTTTCAGTTCTTTACATAAAAGTGATGTGGGTAACAAAATCATTCACATTTTTCTCCTTGGGTCTTAAAAACTGTATCTGATATCTGAGGAAGCTGGGAACCTCTCTCCCTGCCCGAGATGCATGGTCAATAATCTGGAGGCCTGATGTGTTTCTGGACCGCAACGCAGCCTTTAGGTAGAAGAGGATGAGAGTGGGGGAGCTCTTTATCAATAGTGCAAGGTTTATCCACTCCATCCATAAAGGAGGGATCATTGGGGAGAAAAAGCTAGGGAAGTGCACGGAGGGGGGTTGATGAAATGGCGAGTAGGGAGCAAGTAACGGAAACAGGAGGACAGTTCACTTTCTCAAATTGGGTGGAGCGGCCTCAGTTCGAGGAGCAAGCAAGTCCCGAACACGCCTGACCTCGAGGCCAGGAGTCTTTGCAATGAGCTGTGGCTTTGCCATGCTTTATTGTACGGTTCAGTGTTACTGCTAGTGTGGCTAATATAGCCAAGTTTTGAACATTCTCTTTGCATTGAGCACTGTATACTTTCTATGTATAATGTCAGGTAATCTTTACAGGAGCCTGGTGAGATAAATATAATCCATTTTGCAGGTGGAAAAACTGGGCTCACGGAAAACTTGCCAAGGGCCACAGATTATTATGGTGGAATGCCAGAATTTAAACATCAGTCCTGTGTGATTTCCTATGACGTGTTCTTAGCCATGCTGTTGTGGTGACTCACAAATTATTAAGAAAAAGTATATAATGTGAAAAAAATGATCTATAATGAAAAAAACTATTTTCTTCCTCCCTTGCCTTCTTTTCTTTTCAGATAGAGGTGTGCATTGGTCAGTGTCCTGCACAGAAACAAAAACATGCATATGTGTATATATATATTGAGAAACAAAAGTATACGTATTTCACAACTAGGGAGACTAGGTCCCATGAGCTGCTGTGGAGAAGCTGGAGACCTGGGAAAGCCAGTGGTGTAGCTTAGCCTGAGTCAAAATTCCTGAGAACAAGAGAAGCTGACAGTGTCAATCTCAGCCCAAGGGCAGAAGACGGTGGGGCGAGATGTCCCAGCTCAATACCGAGGCAGAAAGAAAATGAGCAATTCCTTCTTCTTCTGCCTTTGGTTCTATTCAGGCCCTCAGCAGATCGGATGATGTCTGTCCAAGTTGAGCCGGGCTATCTGCTCCACTGATTCAAACGCCAGTCTTACCTGGAAACACTCTCACCCAGAAGTAATACTCAGTCTGGGCACCCGGTGGCCCGGTCAAGTTGACATGAAATTAATCATCACAAGTTGGTTTCTTTTTCTAAATAAGGGAAGGACTAGAAACGAGGTCGGAAAGCTCAGAGGAAACCACTTGGAAAGACTTGGGAACTGTCTACTTCTTGGAGGAGCTACTTCCGTATGTGGAAATACTCATGTATAGCCAGCTGTATAATTAATTTTGTGAGGATGCTTGTGGAAGGCACTCGATCATTGAATGGAGACTTTTAATAGGCAGCCTTTGGGCTCTTTCTAGCCTTGACATTCTGGGAGCCTTTGGCGATACTTAACCCCTATCACCAGGTATGTTTCTGGATTGCAGCTGACAGCTAATGAGTGGCTCTTCTCTCTCAGCAAAATTGTAAGTATTCTTTAATAAGGTAAGGGAGAGCGGGTATTGATTATTAAATACACTTGTATGTTTAAGGCAAATAAATGATTCAGCATACCCGGAGTCACACAGCCATGTCTAGCCTAAGAATGAGTGTGTTTTTAATAATCAGTCGCTGTTTGTTTGACACATGGCTGTCTGGGTAAATTTAAATGATGTGTATTTAGAAAGCTTGATATAACCCACTACCTTAGAAACACAGCCATTTATCAGGGACTAAGTTGTTGTTAATAACTTTCCCTGAGGGAATGGCAGGCAAATGGTTATGCATTTGATGATATTGGGCCTTCAGTCAGACATGCTGGGAAACTTAATCTTCCATTTCAGAAGAATAATAGGATGTTGTGCCATAGAACGGTGATGGGGGCTGCAAAACAGACTGCATTATTCTCCCAAAGTATTAGGGGCACAGGTGGGGCTGGGGTGCCCATGAATTTTTATTCAAAATGTGGCCAGCTTTGCACTAGGAGAAGCCTTATGCAGGTGAGGGGACAGCTCTCACATGGAGAGAGACAGACTCCTGTTTCAACTGTAGGCAAACTCGAAAATGACCTACTCTAATCTTATAGTCAAACACCTCTATTGTATTGATGAGGAAACTGAGGCAGAGAGTGCTGAAGTGGGGTGGGGTATCCTGTTCAAGGTCTCAGAGTAAGATGAAGAACTCAGGAGGGAGTAACACCAGGCTCCCCATGAGCCTTGTAGCCCAGCTCCTGCAATGGCATAGATATATTGTAAAACAGAGAAGAAGCAGGGACTTTCCAGTTAACACCGGCAAGAGATGCAGGGAACCCTGAGGGTTGGGACCAGCGTGGGATACCTTGGGAAGGACATAAAGACTTGAAGTGACTTGGCGTGAGGGTAACATTCACATTGTCGATGATAAACTTGCAGGCATTGTAGACCCAGGAAACACTGGCACAAACTTGGAATCAATGCCGAGGACGGCATAGTTCGTAAATAGTATGTAGTGCCCTGGGCAGGAGTGGAAGGCAGTGCTGGTCACAGGGAAAGGACGAAGAGAGAGTTACGAGGGCGCGGGCACTTGGCCGCGGCCGTGTCTGGGTGAACAGGAAGACAAGCTCTGCCAGCTAAGAATCGGAAAACTTTAAGATGCTAAAATTATATGGGCTCTGCCTTTCTATCTGTGTAGACAAATAGCCAATATTACAAATCTTTCCAGTTTAGGACTTTCATACTTTTATCCTCGACTAGGGTATTATTGGGGGGAGTGGCTAACTGAAATGTCACCTCCTCTGTGAAGTCTTTTCCAAATTTCGTGTACAGCTGGAGTATCAACTTACACATTTTCTTCAAGTTTTTTCTTTGTGGATACCTCCCCTGATTGTACTTTGTTATCGGGGCTGATACTGTATCTAAAAAATCTTGATAACTCTTATATCTAGCACAATTTTTAGAAAATAATAAGTGCTTAAAATATATTAAGTAATAAATCCATTAAAAATATTGAGTATGATGTATACAGAACTTTCTAGATGTTTAAATGCTTTCACATCAATTATCTATTTTAATTTTCACAATTATCTTATGAAATGACTCTAATTATTATTCATATTTTTAAAATGATGAAACTTAGAGAGATTAATTATTCAATGTCATGACCTAGGAAGTGACAGCAATAAGAAGTTTTTTTTTTTTAAGATTTTATTTATTAGACAGAAGGGAACAGAGAGAGAAAGAGAGGGAGAGAAACATCAATGTGTGGTTGCCTCTCACGTGGCCCTTGCTGGGGACCTGGCCTGCAACCCAGGTATGTGCCCTGACTGGGAATCGAACTGGCGACCCTTTGGTTCACAGCCCGCACTCAATCCACTAAGCTACACCAGCCAGGGTGGAAGTCTTATAATTGTAAAGTCCTAAGTTCTTCCCATTTCATCATGCCAGAGAGAGAGAGAGAGAGAGAGACAGAGAGACAGAGGAGACTAAACTGTCTTGGGCAATTGCCTTAAAATTCAAACTCACTTTGCTCGTGCATGGCCACCAATCATACTAGAATTCAACTAATAAACAAACACATCCGATACCTGCTCTCTGTTCAGCTGCCTACATTAAAACTGTCAGTCAGGTTTACACCTGTATTCCACTAGGGAAGAAGTCATAAGGTGAGTGGAATGGGTAAGTTATGAACAAAGGGTTCTGGTCCTCAGAAGTAGGAACTGTGAGTTCTGGTGAAGGGACCTCAGAAATGTTCACTGAGAGGGATCCTGATGTTTGACCAGGACCTTGGAAGATCAGTAGGAATCTGGAATGCTAAAAAGAAAAGAGTTTCCCAAGTGTGTGGAATGATTTTACTCTAAAAGCAAGAGGGAGTGAGAATGTAAACACATCTGCAGATTTGACGAGAGTCAGGGAGTTGGAGTGGGAGGTGGACGGTGAGTAACAGGAGGGACTGAGGAGCCTGGAAAGGTAGGGTGATGGTCAGAGCTGCACACGCCCGGCTGTGGAGTTTGACGGAACGCTGTGAGCGGGAGACCTTGTGCAGGGTTTGAAGATGACGAATAACTGGACCAGATGTACATTTCAGAAAGATTTTCTATTGACTTGGTAGAGAGTGGACAAGCTCTGATGCCGATAAATCTTGGAGAGGTTATTGTAATAGTGAAGATCAGTACTCCTAAAATTACATATACATAAAATATCAATATATGTTTTTATATATATGTATTATCTGGGGATATGGTTGAAATGCAGCTTCTGGTTAAGGATGTCTAGATGGGACCCCAGTGTTCTCCATCCCTAACAGTGCTCAAGTTTGAAATGAGAAGCGGCCAGGGGACAGATGAGAAGAGTGAGCCGAGGTAGCAAGAATAGAAAGGAGGGGTGCCTCTGGGACAGTTCTGCGGTCCCGGAAGAAACAAACTGCCTCCCTTTCATGGCCTAGCCAAGTGTTGTCAGTTTTTCCTTGCTGTATCTCGTCCAGGGGTCTCCCTGTGTACTTCTACTTTTTTAATTTTCTTAAACCCTCACTTGAGGATGTTTATTGATTTGAGAGAGAGAGATGTGAGAGAGAAATGTGGATCTGTGGCTCTTGTACATCTCCCAACTAGGGATCAAACCTATAACCTCAGCATGTGCCCTGACTGGTAATCAAACTTGCAGCCTTTTGGTGACAGGACCACGCTCCGACCAACTGAGCCACCTGGCCGGAGCACTCCTGTGTACTTTTAAAATGCTGACTGCACCATGATCTCTTTGGGCATTCAAGCAGATTTTTCAAAATAGGAATTTATCATGTGTGTGTGTATTTTCTGGCTCCTGTATGAAATTAAAATTCCCTAAAGGTCACAGATTATATCATAATATTTCTTCTGCACTCCAGTGAGCACATAGAACTTGGTACTAATAAACACTTATTAAATTTAGAATGTTCCTGGAAAACATCAGAATATTGCCTTTTTTTTGACGTTAAAAGTAAATCATATTTTTGGTTCTGTGGAAGGAAATTTGAAGCTCAGAAGTTAAAGTTGATCTCTAGACAAACACTAAGCTCAAGAATCCTTTTGAAGTATGAATAATCATTAAACTTATTTAACAGAGTGAGGTGTTCATTGACAAATGTCCTCCTCCCATAATCTTGCTTTCAAACGGTAAATCTAACCTAAGTGTTTTTAGACATGTATAAAGATAACATTCCCCCCTGCATGCGTTCACAGCAAAACCGTGAATCCCCATGTGGGTCTCAGGATGAAAATCCCGGGGATCAAGGATTTGGTGAGGACAGAGCAGGTTAGCCCTTTGAAAGCCAGAAAAGTCGGATGATAGAAATGGCAGTAGCTGATACCTTTCTTCCTCCAGAGAATGGCAAGAAATGTTCTAAATTCAAATGAGTTAACTCTGATTCTTTCAAAATGTTTTAGATCTTTGAGCCGGTAGGGCCTGGGCATGAACTTGGCTTAAACCCTGGCAATAAAATGTCCTTTAGTTCCATAAGTTTGGGAATCAAAAAGCCATCTGGTCTCAGTAAAAGATCACGGCTTTTACAGATCGACAGATACAGATTAAAATGCTCCTGGCCCTATCAAATGCCAGAATTATTAAGTAATTATGGGCAAGGTATGCAACTGTGTTGGGCTTCACAATATTCATCTATAAAAATGAGAAAAACCATACTTGTGAGATATAAATGGGGCCTAACGTGGTCCCTGCTCAATGTTCTTTATTTATTTATTCTTTTTAATCCATTCAGGTTATCATTTTCTTTAAGGCTAAGGACTAGGATCTGGGGCAACCCAAATCTCTGGGAGATAATCATGATAAGAAAATAGATTCTTAACTTGTCATAAGCCAAATCATAGCTTTAGTTTTAAAATGTCTTCTGAATATATCACATGCCTAAAGTTGTCAAAGGAAATGTGAACAATACAAAGTCAACGTGGCATTCTTCTCTATGTTAGGGCAGGTGGCGTGCTGCCTGGTGTCAGCTGCCACCTTTGGTTGGCCGGATAAAAGGACAAGAATGTGTTCCTGGGTGACAGGGTTCAGGAGACAGTGCCGGCAAGCCAGTCATTTTAGGGGAATCAGCTCCCATGTGCATTTCTTCAAGTACGTCTTCCTCTCATTTCAGCCTTTCACAGCTTTATTCTGTGAAACGTGGCCCTTTTCCTCTATATTTTGATATTATATTCATCATTGGCTTGGTGTGTGTTTGAGTCACTTAACCTCATTGCACCTGCATTAACCAAACACAGAATCCAGGGTTCTCAATGTGACCCATGAGTATTTTAATGAATGAAGTACTTATTTATGTAATAAATGGATGCCTTACCAGAAACATGGGCAAATTTTGAAAAATAAGGGCAAAAATATGATTTTAACCAAAGATACATATAAATAAAAGGACACTGAGATGTACTTTAGTCTATTTGCTCACTGTGTTCTGATGGTAGTTACAAGAACAATATTAATAATGTTTTTTATTTTGCATTATGACTTACAATTTTTACCACACATATTCTTCAGTCTTTTAGCTCACTTAATGTTACCTAAATCACCTTGTTACCCACAGAGTGAAGTTCAACTCTCTTCTGCACCTATAATCTTCACTTATTTTTTATCTGTCCCAGGACTATTTATTGAGCTTATAAAATGCCAGGCACACTCCTAAACTCTAGGAATACAGTAATTGCCAAAACAGAAAAAAATCTTTGTTCTCCAGGAACTTTTTCACAAGTGCAGTATGACAGGCAGTAAACAAGTAAATATACAGAGGTTGTTAAGTGTCGGAAGAATAAAGCAGGATAAAAGAGTTTGTGGGCAGTGATACAGTTAGAACTACTTGGTAAGGGAAAGTTATTTGATGGGTGATTTATTTTTTTTTTAATTTTAGTTATTTATTTTTAAAGAGAGGGGAAGGGAGGGAGATAGAGAGGGAGAGAAACATCAATGTGTGAGAGATACATTGGTCAGTTGCCTCTTGTGCGCCCCCAACAGGGGACCTGGCCCACAACCCAGGCATGTGCCCTGACTGGGAATTGAACCGGTGACCTTTTGGTTTGCAGGCCAACACTCAATCCACTGAGCTATACCAGCCAGGGCAGATGGGTGATTACTTTCATTAAATCTATAAAGGTAATGAAAGAGAATAAATTAGAAGGACTTCTTAGAGAAGGGCTTTCTCAGTGGAGAGAGTAGCAAAGGTCCAGGGCCTAGAGGGGAGTGAGGTTGCTTCCTGAAAGGGGTGAGGAGGCTGGTGGGGCTGGGGCCGAGGAGCAAGGAGAGCGAGGAAGGACATGAGAGCGGACAGACACAGGGGAGGCAGAGCGCTGGAGCCAGGCGGGTGGGGTGAGGATGTTTTGATACTTTTGTAAATGATGTCAGAAGCCAGGGCAGAGTTTTCAGCATAGAATTTGCATAATTGATTCTCAAGTTTAAAGAGTTGCTCTAATGTCTGTTGGAGAGTACCTGATGGTGTGAAGAGCTGGAGCAAAGTAAGATGACCACATCATTTATGACGTAAACCGGGGTGCTTCAGGAGAGTGAACACTGACACTATTCATAACCGTGCAAGGCAGACACAACAGACGTGACCTCGGGCAAACTGGGATCCATGTTGACCTGAAGCAGGGAGCCCAGGTTGGGGCTACTGGAGATAGGATGGCGCAGTGGCTTGTCTCCTGCTTGGGGCAGTTCGTCCAGGTGCCCTCAGGGTCCACTCTCACCGGTCTCCCTGCTGCTCTCTGCCCCAGCAGCCTGACCTAGAAGGACACCTGTGATGGACTCTTGTGCCTTGTGGCTTCAAGGTGAGTTCAGCCACAGGGGAGCCGCAGCTGGAGATGGAGGGAGGCAGCGCTGGTTCCTCTGGCCCTTTCCCTGAAGGTGGATCCCCCGATCTGTGTCCCTCTGGAGAGGCCACCCCACCCTATGGCAACTTTCTCACACTGACTTTCCTTCCAGGTTCTGGCAACCTTTTCGTCCCTGCCCCTTTTAAGGCTGGGGCTAGCCCAGGGTTCCTGTACCATAAATTGTGGTTCCTTAGCACCTCATCTTCCCCTTTCTGGTGAGTCTTTTCGCAAACGCCCTCTCTCTGCACTGTCCTAATTTGACGGTGCCATTTGTATCTTGCGGGAGGGGTCCGGTCCACTATCCATTCCTGAAGATAGCTCTGGGAGTGACTCGCTGCAAATTGTGCCTCACAAATGAAACCTCAGATGCTTCATGCTTTAGAATCACCTCCATAAATCATAGCGTGCATTAATTTCTTAAAGAACAAAGGAAAAGCCAAAAGAATTCTTTTCTTCTCTGACTCCCTCCAAACTCAGGAATTCATTAAGCAACCTTTGAAAAGAAACATTCGAGACAAATCTTAAAATACTATGTTCTTCAAGTGCAGCCTGAAAGGCCTGCTTTATATTTCAGAATAGGTTATCTGATGCCTTTGTAACGGGCAGAGTTTCTCAGCAAAGGCAGCTCCAGATTGTGCCTCTGCCTTTCAAGGAGCTCTCCTTGCTGCATACCATGGGGCGGGTGTCCCCTTAAGCAGGGGGCAAGGAAGAGGCAGAGCTGAGCGACGCCGAAGCCCAGCTTTGTGCTGTGAAAAGAAAGGGGATCAGAATAAGAATGATTTACATCAAAAATAGTTACAGAAAGTCAGGGTGAACTCGAAATCAAGTTCGGTGCTAGAGGACATGCAAATATTTTTATGACAAGGCTGAGTATCAGGGACGCTGGGCATTGGTCTCAACGACCTTGGGACACTGAGTAATGTGGACACGTCAAGCCTCCATCCTCATTGTGCCCCAGGAAGAGACGAACGGGGGGGATGAGAGGGCGCTTACAGTCTCCAGAAGCCCAGCACCAGCAGAAGACATGGTCAGGGAGCCCTCCCTTCAACTGGCGTGTGCCCAGCACCTGGCACCAAACTTAGCAGTGTGTTAAGAATTCCTGATGTTTATCAGGTGAACACAGTGAGTGGAGAAAATATCAACAAATAAATGTCAGAACACAGTAGGATAGCATACCATCCATGACATTGACTGCTTTTAACTTGAATTAAGCTGGGGAAACAAAAATGAGGCAGAAGAAGAAATAGATGGCCTGCTAAGTGTGTGGTCTAAACAAACGGTACTTTGTCCGGCATTGCCCGTAGTCCACCTGTTGCTTACAATTAATGTTTCCAGTCATGAGTCACCAAGAAAGGATATGGTCACCAGGAGGATAGCATCTGTTTCCCACTTAAAAATGCCGAATGCCCTGCTGTTTGATTGATAAAGATAACAATTACTTTATCAGCAGGTTCGAGGGAGGATTTCACAATATTCTAAAAGATAAATGGTTAGAACTGCAGGGCGGAGGGATTGGAACTGTTAAGGGAGAGCCTAAGAAAAGATATCCGCTGGGGTGTAGGGACCAGCATCGCCCGACCTCAGCAGCAGCAGACAACGACCGTGGGCAGAGGAGTGGCGGGGTTTCACAAAGGAGGACCCACTTTTGATATCCGGTCTCCCCATGGAGTCAACCAGTGGCTCCAAACCTCAGAATAGAGTGCCCCAATTTTACTTATAGTCTCTACTTGCTCACTTACGGGGAAAGGGAAGTTGAATAGCTAATTCGACAGACTGTTTTTGACCAACTGGGTACCAGATGTACTGCCACATGGTATTGATTCTTTTTTATTTTCTCACCTGCCACTGTCCCAGCAACCGAGAGATTCACTGTTCAAAATTAATTTATTCTTCCCACAAGAGCTACTTAAAGTCTAAGCAAGGAATCTACACAGCAAATGGATCCTTTACATTTTTTGACGATAAAAGATAAGATAAACTCCTTTGATTCTTCTACCAGTCATCAGACCTGGTCCAAATTCAAACTCAGAAGAGCGTTTTCTCCTCATCTTACCGAGGCCTCCCGTTTGGTGGATGCCGTTTTCATCTTCTCCTGTGTGATGCTTGTTACACTGCCTCCTACCCAGGGATCCATTGCTCCTTGTTCTCTCCGCTTTGTTATTCTTCAGGATAGACGTTGAGATCACTTATTTATCCCTGAGGATGAATGTAAGAAGTTGCCTCTCTCGGGGCACTTGCATTTAAGCCTTATCTCATCGTTATCCTCGATAAATACATTTCAAGCATTAGAAGAGAGAGTCACAGGGATGATACAAGTTCTGTAGCCTTTGTTCCCCAAGTCATAACCCGCTAGCAGAATCTATTTTCATAGAAAACAATGCCCAGAGCATGCTCATTGTCCTTCCTCTGTGGAGTAAGAGAGAACCCTGGCTCATCGTTCATCTACAATATATATCTTTTTAAGTATTTTACTTTGAATTAATCTTGGCTTTTAATATAAAAACACATCAATTTTTTCATCCTCACCAGAAGACAGTTTTTCATTGCTCTTAAAGAGAGAGAAAGGGAGAAAGGAAATGAGAAGGAAACATCAGTGTGAGAAAGAAACATCAATTGGCTGCCTCCTGTACATGCTCTAACCGGGAATCGAACCCACAAACTAGGGATGTGCCCTGACTAGGAATCAAACCCGCAACCTTTTGATTACAGGACAATGCTCCAACCAACCTAGCCATACCAGCCAGGGCTAAAAACACATAATTTAAGAATGGGACAATGACACAGACAACCTGTTTCCACAAATAAGATTTTCATTTTCACCCTGGTTAGTGTGGCTCAGTGGCCTGAGCGCTGGCCTGCGAACCAAAGGGTTGCCGGTTTGATTCTCTCCCTCTCTTTCTCCCTCTTTTCCCCTCTCTCTAAAAATAAATAAAATCTTAAAAATTGTTTTTTTCATTTTTCCAAATCACTAACTTAGTAAGTGAAAGACTCTCAACTAAAACATAAGTCTCTCAAACCATTGCCCCGCGTTTTCCCAAAATTTCACCCTGGTACACTTCGTCTCTTCTGGCCCCTCATTGTTTCCCATTTCACTGCTTGCTTTGTATTGAGCTACATATCGGGTATGTTAATTTATGCAAAATATGTAAATAATGAAGACCCCAGATATCCTTTCCAGCTACATTAAGTCACTCCAGGAGAAAGAGTTTCCTTGCCCCAATTATCAGAGTAATTTAAGTACAGTCCATGGAATCAGTCTGGATTTACAACCAGTGCTAATGCTCAAGCCATTTTCTTCCCTCCTTTCTGTGTGATAAAAATTTTAAAAGAACAGAAAAAGCATTAAATGAATCTATTTTTGCAGTCGTTTGAAGGTCTGTAATGAGAACAGGAAATACATAATTGAACACAGAGTAGTACAAGGTAAGTCATCAGTTAATAAATTGAAACATACCGTCGCGAAAGTAATAAACTGGAACGTGTTCGCACGAGGTCAGGCATGTTGCTTTGTAGTTGGGCTGTGATTCGCCTTCCCTAGGACAGAACTGTCTCCTGATTCTGCATGCTCATTGATCTACAGTGGTTTAATGAGGAGAACGGTGACCAACAGGTGATCGGAGGAAATTTGCTCTAGTGTCCACAGGGCTAGAGATCAGCTGGAGTTTGAACAGGAAAAATTACATTTCTTTATTCTCGAGCTGATTAGCAGACTGAGCTCGGTTTTCACTGTGGCATCTTTCAGGTTCCTTCATGTGGCTCTTTGAATAGCATTGCCTATAAATAGAAACCTTAACATAACCCAGGACATTCCCTCTAATCACTTAGTGAACAGCAGATCTGGGTTCTAGTTTGACCTCAACCACAATTCATTGAGTGAAGAAAATAATCTTTCCTTGGAGGGCCTCAATTCAAAATGGTCCCTTCAAATTCTCTTTCACTTCCCACCCATCATATTTCATGGGGGTGCTTAACCCATGAATGGATGGATGCAAGAGATATATTCCGGGAATTTCTAAAAGAAAGATTAAACCAAATCTCAGACGTTGTAATGTAGTGAAGAACCTATGGGAGTGAAAAAAATTGTGGCCGGTGTCTGAATATGAGCCCATTCTAATTATCTGGATTTTTCTTTCTGGTGATGTCTGATGAACTTGACTCCCAGCTGGGCTAGAACTATACCTAGCATTTCATGGCTTAATGACTGAGACCTCAAAATGTTTTATGGCAACGATGAAACCTGAGAACCTGCCTTTGAGGAAGACTCAAATGAGCAGAATTTGGTATTCCAGGTATGGAGGGGGCACCCGTTAGGAACGAGCTAGTAATGATGCTTTTATTTGAGTTCTGTCAAATTCCAGAGGGAAAATTGCCTCTGGTGTCTTCATTCATGGTGTACTTTTTCATGTCAGCCAATCTCCGGAAGGAGGAGCATAACTATGAATGGCTTTGAAGGTTGGCACCCACTCCTATTTGAATTGATTTATTCAGCGAATTTCCTTGGAGCACCTACTATGGATTCATCCTGTATTAAGCATTTTGATGCCTTGAAATGGGGACCTGACATGATAGGTAGAAATGAGGGCATGCTGCAGATAAAAGAATCAGGACAGTGAGCCAGAGTCTGGAAAATTAGACTGTGGGGATGAAGACAAGCTGGTTTTTAAGACCCAACTTAATGTTTAACTAACACACCGCTGATTTTCCTGATCGACATGAGCATACCCCAAAAGTGCTGTCAACAGGCACTTCTTGTATAACTAGTGACATTTTTAGCCCCCACCCCAACCTGTTAAAAGCAAAAGAGATATATTGATAATGGTGAATCTATACATTGTTTACTCCTTACTGGTGTAAAAAGTCTACCTGATTTAAGAGCAGCAAATTAGAAATGTGTTCCGTAGCAACACATCCGAAGGCTTCCAGGAACGTCGCACTGCTGCTACAAGTAAGATTCTTTTACAAGACATCAGTGGTGCCAAGTTCAAGGCAATCGTTACCCTCATTACAGGCCATTTACCATGTTGAGATGCTGCACATGTCAAGTTGACCTCGCCATGCCCTTTCCGAGACGGCAGTTAAGACGGAAGAAACAAGGAAGACGAAAGACAGAAGCTGAACTTCAAAGCCAAGCCACTTGACTCAATTTAGTTAAATCTACTCTTAATAAAGCCAGGTTTAAGCTTGCAGCCTGACTCCAGTTGCTCAGCTTACCTGCCTTTATAGATTCTATAGCCTGCAGTTCTTGCAGCAAACCTGGCTGCTCCTCTTTAAGCGGGTACGGTCAGAAACCAGAGGAGCTCCCACCGAAGGACTGTCACTCAGTGTGCATGCCACACTGGGACCGGAGTTAGGGTGCTCCCTTCTAGAAGCGACGGTAACTGGGCTATTTCCAACTGCACATTTTGGGAAGCAGTATAATCCAACATGGTGGCTACCCCAGCATGCTAGTAATTTTATTATGGTTTAATCAGGCAACTGTTTATTCATTTCTTAATTTTTTTTTCTTTTTACCCCCAACACAATTAAATCTAAACTTTCAACTGTGAGAAGGACATCCAAGAAGTACACACTGTCCGAACCTGGGTAAGTGTGGTTCTTTTTGCTCTCCCGTGATAAGGCACCAGAAGCTGAAACCAGGCCACACCTAGATGATTCTATTCTAGAACACAGAATCAAAGAAGTGGGTGGTGCTGATCAGACTGACCCATCTAATTCTCTTATTTAATGAGATTCTTTATTTCAAACTGAAAGCCGTGTTTTATTTTCTTTCTTCCTTACTCTTTAGGATTTGGGTCTTCTCATTAGTTCATTCATTCAACCATTTAATTAATACTTATTGAGTGCCAGACACTGTGCTAGACGGGGGATAAACTGGAGAGCAAAGAGCAAATAAAATCCCTATTTTAATGGAAGCTTCAGCCTAGTGAGAGAGACAGAGTTAATTAAGCAATCACACACAATTAAATCTAAACTTTCAGCTGTGAGAAGTACATCCAAGAAGTACACAGTGTCCTAACCTAGGTAAGTGTGATTTCTTTTTGGCCAAGTTGGAGGTTTCTTTATTTTTAAAAATCAGTCTGTAGCTGTCCTTCCTATTCAAAAGAAATTGGTTCTTGGGTCTTTGAAACTTTGTACAGTAGCTCCATTTTTCCTCCTTATTCCTTTATTTCTCCAGTGACCACAGGGGACCCAAGAAGATCAGAGGCACCTGTAGCAACGGGAGAAAAGGAGCAGAGCGGAGCATCTCTTGGGAAGACCTACGGCCTAGCGGCCAGCTCAGCTCGATTGGACAGATACACACCCTGTAAGCTGGCACGATTCTTTTCTTCTCTATCCATAATTTCCTTACCTGTGGAATGGGGGTAATAATTACCATCCTCCTAGTATGTACGGCATGCTAATAAATTGTGGAGGAGTAGAATAGAAAATTAAAGTAGCGTTATTATAATCATTTTTGTTATAGTAATTATGACAACCACCAGAAGAGCCAAAGTCCATAAACATTAAAAATTCCTCGGTCTTTTTCTTTTATCCTTTATTTCTTACCAGAAAGCAGAAAAGCCATCGATAGGAACTCTTCATTTTCACCCAGGCAGACCTCATCATGAGATTTCTCGCTGATGGGAACTGTAAATTTCCTCCACCAGACCTTGGGATGCGTGATCTGACAGGGGCTTTTTCCCCACTGATTTATGACTTTATTTTTATGAAAATCTATAATAATTACAGTGCTTTAAGATATACATATAATGCCTCCACTCTGTATGAAAGAATAAAATAGAATAAACTAGAATGGTACTCTCTCAGAAATCTGAGGCATAGCATTACTCTATCCTTGGCCCGCCTCTGTGAAAGATGGTTGCAGACTGGAATTTCTTCTGGTTGTGGTGGCTTTCAATGCGGGGTGAATAAATCTGTCCCCAAGGGCCAGCTTCTGAAAGGATGGTCGTCTAGATTCTGAAGATATTTATTTACCTCTGCCACAATTTAGAGACAAACTCTTCCCCTCAGTTTCCCCCTGCCCTTTGCTGCTGATAAGAAACCCCTGTGGATTTATGTTGCTGGCCCACAGCAGGATTTGTAAGTCCGGGTCCCGTTGCTGGCGCTACGGTGGGTAATACACATTCATCACAACAGCGCTTAGTCTAATTTTCATTACGTCTCATACTGCCTGTGCTGTGAAAACCTACTGCTTTTAAACCGTGCTCTGGTAGAGAGAATGTCTCCCGGTCCAACGGCAACACGAGATTCTGCCCTTGAAATCGGGAGAGCAGAACTGAACCGTGCTCAACTGCTAAAAATGCCTTCACCGGCAGCCTCCACCTGCTGCCGGTGTGTTAGCCCCAGTGGACGAGGCCCGGGGCCGACTTAACAAGGTCTTGGCAAAGGGGCCGGCAGCCCAGTGCGTCTCAGAGCACCGGGGCAAGGGGTCTTCTCGGAAGCACTCCTCCAGGCTCATGTTAGGTAAGTGACTCTTTCGGAAATCTTAACATTAGAATGTTTATGACTTAGAACTGATCAAATAACTTAAGCTGAAAATGAGTCAGAAAGGGTCGAAAGCAGAGTTAGGCTTCGAAAGCATCCAGTCGGTGAGGTGAGGGTTACGGGGCTGTGGGAAAGAGGAAGCGTTGAATGGACTGAACATCACTCTGGCCGCGGTCTAGTGGTCCAGACTCACTCCTTAAGCAAAGTGTCCATGTTTCCAGGGGTGACACCTGGCCGCCATTCGTCTGCGAAGTGTTATTTAGTCGAACGAAACCAAATATTAAGTCATTTCAAATGCCATTTACAAAACAAATGATTTCTGTGCCCGATTACAAGAGCTTAAAATGAGACGTAAGTTCCTGAGGTCAAAGAATTTCTGGGTTTTATGTATGTATGTATTTATCGGAAACAGCGAAGACACAAGTCAATTCAGTTTAACTTCATTACTAAATGATACTTTAATTTTCCGCTATGGAACTGGTACCTGGAGTGAAACCTTTCTGGGTGCCAGCCGAACCATCACCCGTGTCAGGGCTTTTGCTCTCTTCATGATGGATCCCTGACATATTGCCGCCCATGAGTCCCGGCGTCCTTCTGCTAGGAAGGCTCTTTCTCACTACCCGCCGCCCGGACTCCCAGCTGCACGGAGGCGCTCATTCAGCAATTAATCACCCCCGGCCCTGAGACATCCCCTATCTTGTGGTCTTTGTTGTTGTATGGTATTGAATTGTTTAGCTTTTTTTTTACACCTTCTCTCAAAATCTAGATGATAAATGGAGGGAAGGGATCCTATGTGATACGTGTTATAAAGGCAACATTTAATTGAAAAACTTTTGGAGATGACATCTACTTGTAAGATAAATTCAGGCAACTCTTTTTAAATGCCAATAATCTAATTTTATGACTTTCAGTCATTGCGTGCTTGCTGAGAGAGAACTTTGGGTGTGATAGATGCATGACAATTTCGTTACTTGCTAAGAAACTTTGTCCAGATTCCTTGCCACATAATCCGGTCCAGTGAAATGGGCTTGGGGTGGCTCTGAGTGTGATCCAGAGAAACCACACCGGGGCAAGGACATCTGCAGGGCAAGGACGAATCGGAAGGACTGTTCCTGAAAGATTATCAGTAGCGAGCCAGGTGCAAGGAGAACAGGTGAAGGAGGAGGTGGAAGGGCCAGGAGTGACTGCATGAATTCTGAGCAGCATAGCAAGTAAGCCTTACACAGACAGGATGGTCGGCAGCCCAGAGACTCTGGAAAGATGGAGTGAAAGTGACAGCAGAGTGTACAGCAGGCGAAGCGATCTGCTTAGAATTCAGCGCATGAACTCCAGGCCGGTGGTAGATGTGTCTTTTTTGGCACTTAGAACAACAGCCAGAACAATGGCTAAGTGATATATACTGCCTTAGAAAACTCTACTGACCCATGCTGTGGTTTCTTCCAATCCCTTGCTGATTTGCACAACTACCTTAAGGCTAGAACAGGGAGCTGCTTAGAGGAGAATGCTAAGGAGGAGAGGATGCTTTGCTCTCCCCACTGATCGCAGTCTGCCATAAACCCTGTCGGCTGGTTGTCCTGCAAACTGGTGCTCGGGTTTCTGTGGGAGCCTGGGCTACGGGTGTGAGTGGATTGACGCAATTCCATTTTCTCACTATCAAAAAGAACATGGCAGTCACAATGAAGCTGGGTTAAAGTAGTCTCAGCAAGCCCACATTGGAAACACCTGCCATGGACGGGCGCTTCATACCCTAGCCTTTTGCTTAATGAATATCAGAGAAAGGAGGGAGGGAAGTATAGCCCACATTGTGTGTGTCCTGTGTGGGAGAATGAATCTCTGCGCTTTCTCTTCTGGAAGACTCATCGGTATTTTCTTCTTATTTTCTGTCATTAAAGCTTGAGACTGAAATCTCATCCAGTCTCTTTCCTCAGCTGGCTGAATCTCCTCACACTGAGTGTGCTAAGGAAGTTTGTCTTCACTCTGCAGCATGTAGTACAGTTTGTGCATTTAGATGGGGGAAGAGAGAGAGAGAGGTTTAAGTCGGACGTGGTAGAGCTGCCACTGACCTGCTCTCTGCCTTTGAACAAAACTCCTCTGTGAGTCATGTTTGTAGAATCCCAGGGAGTCTCCGGTGTCTCCATCCAGGGCAGTAAGATGGTACGGCTTGCGCTTTAACAAGTACTCTGAACACAGAGATTTGTTTTCATCTACTTTTTGGGCTAAATCCAATAATAGCCGAAGCCTCTCCACCACAGTTTATCCATGGGCTCCGTAGAGACAGCAAATGGAGCTGAGGTATATAAATGGCCCCTGAAGTGTGGCCTGAAATGGCAATTGCCTTGGTCACTCTAACTGGCGGGCGCTCAGAACAAAGTTGCTAATGGAGACAGATGCCCACTGCTGCGTTTTCCCTTCCTCAGCAGCAAAGCTGCTCAAGATCTCACCCCTTCTTCCGGAGTGTGAAGTCAGTTGCTTTCAAGATAAAAATGTGCTTCTAGTTGCAAACTACTTTCACATCCGTTATACATTGTATCCTTACCACGATCCAGTGAAAGGGCTCACTTTCACTTTCAGCAATAAGTCCAGTGTCGTGGGACTTATTACAAATCCCATTATATAGAGGGGACAGTGCAATTGTTTGGCCTCGGTTTACCTAAGAAACAAGCAGGGATCTGTGTGTCAAAAGCAGAGCTTCAGAGCTGGGTCAGCCACCAGCTCCTTGTCCCCGCCCGATGCCCTGTGTCAGCACGTATGTGCTGTCCCAAACACACAGATTCTATTTCGCAGCGCAGACACCAGGCTAGGCTCTGAGCAAGAGAAAAGCAGTCACGGCAGAGTTGTGAAATGACCCGTTTTCCACTCGCATTACATGTTTTGTGTCTTTCGCAAAAGTGACAGAATTCTGAAAGTAGGGTTTTGTGCTCCATTCTTTGTATTTATGGCGGTTTTTAAGGCTTATCAAGAAGTATTTGTAAGAATGTAGAAGTTGCGAAAGAGGGAGGGAGGAGGAATGAACATTTATTAGGCATTGTTCCCAAAACCAGGGCTAAGAGTCTTTTCCACTTATCTCGATGCAGCCCCACACAGGGGGGATCATTTGACTTCACTGGGCCTCAGTTTCCTCATCTGTAAAGGAGAGCCTTGATAGCTACCTCAAAGTGGTAGTTCTAGAGTAGATAAAATTGGTTAAGGCGCATAAAGCACTTCAAATAGTACCTGGCACTGGTTGAATATTTGCTGTTATCATTGTGATTGTTATAATTATCTCCATATGAAGAAAATAAGACCAAGAATTTTAAAGACTTGGCCAACATTGCAGCTGATAGGAAACTAGGACAAGAACCCAGGTTCAAATCCAAGCCCAAGTCACTGTGAAAGAACTGACATGGCATGCCTGAAATATGATGCTATTATCTGGAAAGACCTTTAATTACTAGACAAAACAAACATTACATGTGGGCACGGAGGAGGGGGAGTTTGGGGAAGAATTCTTTTTTATTGGCCAGAAAAAGAGGAGACTCCTGAAAAAGGAGAAAGCACACTACCTCATCAAGCGCCAGCTGCCTCTGGAGGAAAACAAGAAAGAGATCGCCCTTGAAATCTACAGAAACCGAGATAATTAATGGCCTGGATATATGAAAGCCGTTCGCATAGCATTTTTTACTGTTGACCTGTCTCTGTTTTAAGAATTCTACAACACGGTATTTTTAAAAACAGTTTTTCTCTAGCAGTCCCCAAAATTCACTGGTAGAGCAACAGATTGTTTCCCTTTACTATTTCTTACATGAAAAAATATCGTTTGAATGCTACAGTGGTATAAGCATACTGTGTCCTTTTGGTAAGAGTTGATTATTTTCTACCTATTCCATTTTGTTACATTGTCTCTGAATTAGGGTGATCATCCGTGCAGGTCTTTTGGCATTTACTAAATCACCATGGTAACATAGGGTCATTTCCTCTGTGGGGCAGCGAGGCATCTCCCGGGAGCCAGTGGGCTATTCGGGACTCCCAAGCTTGCTGTGAGTAGCCAGGGGGGGCCTGGTTAATAGCAACGGGAGGTGCGGGATGTTGCTTGGCCTTCTTTAGGGAGGTGGCCCAAGGCTCTGCTCTGTGCTGGGTCTTCTACACTCTCTAAGAACCTTCTCGCTGGTCTTCAAGTTCAGCACAGAGCATGGGACTAATAGTCATTTACTGTTATTTATGTCACAAACCTCCCTAAAATAAACAACAAACACACAAACGACTTTCCTTTCTTTCTCTAAATGGCAGGAAGTCTCCATGTATAAAGTCTATTCCCAGAAGAAAACTAGCATATAGTATTTCCTAACAGAAGCCTGTGATGGGGGCGGGAGGGGTGAAGACCCAGAACTGTGTCCAATGTTGCAGAAGATTCAGGCTTTTAAAAAGACTAATGCATTGAAAGGCAAATATATCGCCACTATCCATAACCCTGACATTTTGACAAATACTTCAGTGTCTGCCTGTGTGATCAAATTGATTATCTCTGAGAGTTTCCTTCAAAGCCAGTCACCTCTGTGGCAACTTCCACTTGGTTCTATCAAACCCTGGGGCTCAAGGCCAGCACGCAGTTTGCATCCCAGAATTCTTTGCCACTTGGCTCCATTATTTTCACCCACCCTGAAGAAAGCAGCTCAAGGACCGCAGTGAGAGCTTTCCTGAGGGGGAGGTAAATATGGTGAATTGCTGAGTTTTGTTGGGGAGATAAAGCTCTGTTAGAGGGAGCTCAAGACAATTCATTTTCTTCTCTTTTGATATTTTCACTGAGAGAATCTCCGGGTGAGTTGCCCTGTCTGGCTGGGTTTAACTCTGCCTTCTGAGATGCAACTGTGGAGGCAGAGAAAAACGCAGTGCACTGGGATCAACACGTCTGCTGATGGCGCTGGCTTGAGCAAAGAAAACGTCAGCTGTGGTGTTCGGGGAGTGGCCGCGGCGGGCGGGTCGGGCGGGGGTGGAGCATAGGGAGATAGGCAATACTTCAATTCTGATAGAGCCCTTTAAAGAAGATAGAGCCACTAGACTTAACTTGCCTGAACTTGAACTGAGGTCTATAAAAACATGTCTTCATTCATTCACTCACTCACTCACTCACTCATTCGTTCATTCATTTGTTCATCAATGCCTACTGAAATCTTACTGGGTCTCAGGCCACGTGCTAAGCACTGAGAATGCTAAGGATGAGTACCCCTCAGGTAATAAGTTTGCCTACTGCCTCTTCCAAAGGATCTTCCTTTGGTTTCTAGTCTTTGGCAGGGAGAACAGGAGTGGAGGGGAGACGCTTGCTCTCAGTCTTTTTCTCGGAAAAGAATAGATTAAAAGGTGGGAGGACAGAAGGAGAACAGATTGATACGGAGACGTGAAGAAAGACGGCTGATCGGTGGCACAAACAGTGTCTGCTAATAGCATGACATTCTCCGCACCATGAGTTTGAGGCATGTCCTACCTCCAAAATTGTTCGTTCATGTTCTTTCTTTCCCAGCAAAACTGACATAAGTCAAGTCCAAGTTACCAGCTTTGCCTGGATTACGACAGTGGCTTCTAAAGTAATCTCAATTCCAGGCTCATCTTGAAATACCTTCAATTCTGCTATACCTGCAGCAGGTGCGTTGTGGGACCAAGTAACCTCCTAACTGACCTCTCTGCCTTCCGAGGCTCCCCATCGGAGCCCACTGCACGCACAGTTCACCGTGTTGTTGCACGGCTGCCTGCGTGCTTCTCCGCACCGAGGTCTTGAACCTAAGGGACACAATCAACCACCTCGTCTGCTCTCGCAGACTCTCTACCGCGCTTTGCAGCTGGTTGTCCCACGTGCCCTAACAGTAACTGGACTTCTCACTGGTTCCTAAAGCCCTCTGGATTTCCTGTCTCTCAGTCTTACTTGTGTTGTTTTCCTCTGAAATAGTCCCTGAAAATGCCCTGCTTCCATCCCTCCCATCTTTATTTAAAGCATGTCTCAGTACCTCCTCTCTGCAGGCTTTTGGTACCTGGTCTATGAATTATGACATCCCCTTTGCCTGACAAGCAGACCACATAACCCATCCTGAGGGCCGTTTGAGTGTTTCCCCTTGAAGCTCCCTGTGGGCCTCTTGTTGACACTCAGTGAGACCTCGGACGGTTGTGATGGCGTCTTCTCCCTGCCACACTCGGCGCACTGCCTGGCATGTTACCATTATTATTTTTGATGAAGCAGAAAATTAGTTGATGGTACAAACAAACTTAAATAGAAAAGGGTTTTTAAGGAAATGCAGTTGTTAAAACCCTGCCCAGAAATGACAATGTTGAGAGAGAGAGAGAGAGAGAGAGAGAGAGAGGGAGGCTAGTCTCTCACGGGCTCCTCTCTCCTGGTGAACCCCCGTTTTCACGCACGTGGGCCCCATCCCAGTGCTGTGAATCTGACTCCAGGGCTGTGAAATGGCCTTCCACCATTCCAACAGCTTTTGCTCTAAACATCTCATTGTGTTCTTATGGTTGTTTGTGGGTTTGGTTTTGAACAGCTTAAATACATATATTAACAGGCAAAAGGCTGCATTCTTATAGTGTAACCCAACATACCTGGCAATTGGACCACTACATTTCCATTGAAATAGTCCTCAAACCCAGTTGTCCAGACCTTCCATCAATAAGGAGTCTTGGGTTTAATCACCTAGGACCTGGCCAGCTCAGGTCTGGCCGAGCATTCTCAGGATATACCATAGTGAACACAAGTCATGGACAGTGAGGTCAGTAAGAGCCTCTCACCAGAATGAAGATACTGCCACCACTGACTATGAGAGCAGACATGTCCTAATGGTTTCAGCATCCCTAGAAAAAATAGAAATAATGTGCAAGCCAAAAGGTAAGCCAAGGTAAATCCCGTATGCACTTAGAGAGACTGCACACTCTCTCTCTCTCTCATTTTTTTCCTTTTGCAAAAGATGCAAGTATTCATGCTTCCATCTGCTGCAGAGGAGACAAACCTCAACCTCCCTTTTCTAATGGAGGAAGTAAAATACCCTGTTAGAGGCTCAGACCTCACCTGGAATCTTTCTTTCTGCATTTACTGACCTTTAGGAGCCAAGCTCCATTATCTTAAAATTGGCTAAATAAGGTCTCTCCAGTTAATTTTGCCTATAAAACAATTTTCCTATTCAAGAACACTGAACACCGAACTCCATCTCATCATAAAGAGGCCATTAATTCTCTGCTACTGCTCGTTATTCTTATTAACTATTCGCAGACTTTTTGCTGGAGGCAAAATGTATCCGTTAGAGCCAGCAAATAAGGATGGCTAACATGCTGAGGCCAGCGTCCTCACTCAGGCACTCAGCAAAGCCAGCGACATTGGACATCACCAGCTGGGCCTGCGCTGAGCATCTGTGCCTGCACGGGCCCTGAGAGGGAAGTCCTTATTCAGATTTGCTTATTCAAAATGCTTTTCTTAGAAATGTAGCGAAAACTGGAGTTTTCAAATAGTAAAAACTGACTGATCACTCTAGATTTGCCTCTTTTTTTTTTTTTTTTTTTTTTTTTTTTTGCGGTGTCTATGAAGGGAGAGTGGAAGGAGGAGGAGACGCGATGATTTCACTCTGGCACTCTCTGTGAAACCGAGCGAGGTAGAGGGGGAAGCCATGAACGTTTCCTGGGCAATTAGCTTACCTTTTACCATTGGCTTTTTAAAAGCAACTCTACTGAAGTATATCTTACATGTCATAAAATCTACCCATTTCCTATGTAAAATGCAATAATTTTTACTAACTTCCCCCAAGTGGTGCAATTATCTCCATAAATCAGTTTTAGAACACTTCCATTTCCCCCAATGAGAGCTTCCCCCCTCCCCATTTACAACTACTTGTAATCCACTCACCCCCCACTCCCCCGACTCTTGCTTCTGAGAATCGCTAATCTACATTCTAGCTCTTTAAATGTGCTTTAGGTGACATTTCATATAAAGAAATCATACAACGTGTGGTCTTGTATATGGCTTCTTTCATTTGGCATAATGTTTGAGGTTCTTTCATGCCACAGAATGTGTGAGTAGCTTCTTTTTATGGCTGAATGGTATTCTGTGTAAAATGTATCAATCACATTTCGTCTATCCACTCACCAGTTGCCAAACATTTTGTTATTTCCCGTTTGGGATTATTACAAATTATGCTGCTGTGAACATCGGCGAATATCCAAAGGAAGGTCGTTGTGTGGACATACTCGTAGTTTTCAATTCTTTTGGACGTAGATCTTGGAGTAAAATGGCTGGGTCATCCGGTGTTTTTGTTTTACCTTTTGAGACACTCTCAAACTGCTTTTCCAAAGTGGCTGCAGCATGTTACATTCCCACCACCAAGATGGGAGGGTTCCCATTTCTCTGTGTCCTCACTAACATTACTTACTGTCTGTTTTTATTTATTTTAGCCACTGTAGTGGGTGGAATATGGTATTTTGTTGTGGTTTTAATTTGCATTTTCCTAATGAGTAATATGTTGAGCATCTTTTTAAGTACTTATTGGCCATTCATGTTCTCTTTGGAAAAATATCGTTATACTCTTTGCCTGTATTCTGATTGGGTTGTTTGTCTTTCAATAGTTGATTGGAAGTATTCTCTGTAAATTCTAGATGCTAACACTTTATCAGATGTCTGCTTTGCAAATATGTTTCTCCCAAACTGTTGCTTATATATTTTTATTTTCTTAACAGTGTATTCTGAAGTGCAAAAGTTTTGAATTTTAAAGAGGCCTAATTCATATATATATATTTTTCTTTTTTGTTATCCTATCAAGAAAATCTATCAAGACAAGATCTCAAAGATTGTCTGTTATGGTTGCCTTAAAAATTGTTTTAGTTTGTACATTTCAGTCTATGATCGGGTCAAGTTAATTTTTGTGTATGTCATGAGGTGAGAGTCTAAGTTCATCTTTTGGTCTACGGATATGCAATTTTTCCAGCACCTTTAGATCCAAAGACTATACTTTCACCAGTGAATCGGTTGCCTTGGCACACTTGTGAGACCATCAATTGACTATAAATGCAAGGGCTTATTTCTGTCCTCTCCATTCTATCTATAATTAGCGCGTGGTTTAAGCTTTACTATCTCAGTTTTCCCAATGATGACACTGAGGCTGGTCAGTGCTAGAACAGTCTCCCAGATTTAGGTCTTTCTTTCTCTGATGTTCATGGTCTTTTAAAAAATAACTCCACAATTTAAACATTTTAAAATTCTGTAATATTGATAAAGGATTCAGGAATGTGGGGTTTCCCTTTGTTAAAGGCTCTCTGCTTGAAAAGGATGCCCATTATCTTTCAATATTAGGAAGGATAATTTAGATGTATATACCTCCTCCCCCTTTCTTTTAGCCATGGATAACAATGTAAGAAATGAACGCTTCACTTGTTCATTCATTTATCCATGTAACAAAGCTTTATTGAGTTTCTGTAATGTAGGGAACCAACTATTCCATTAATAACAGATATTTAAAATATGCCTTTCATGCTCTTCTCAGGACAAATGTCCTGTTAATTGCTACTCCCCATATTCTGACAGATGTTAATTCCATCACATGCTCCCAACTACTTCCTCCCTTCCCTCTACTCAAGCAAGGCAAGACTCAGAAGTCACAAAGCCCCTGGTTCGGAGCTCAACAACAACAACAACAGAGAAGCACCAGGCTGGAGGCAAAACCCTGTCTCACTCGGCATCTCTGTCTCCCTGTGTTACCCCACATCTGTTCTCTCGTGTCTCAGCTCTTTTCCTTCAGGCCTGAGAATTCTTGGTTCCTGTATATTTCCTTTCTCCTTTGACTACCTGCTTTCTCCACTTTGCGTTTTGTTTTGTGTTTTAAAATGTTTGCTCTCTACTTGGCCTGCATCTGACCTTCTCTGATGATAATCTATGTAGTCCCCTCTCATTGCGACCTGCATCCATGTCTCAACCTCTCTCATTGGGTGCTTTTCCACTGAGAAATGACTTACCTCATTCAAGATAGTCAGTCCAGCCTTGACCATCAGCAACTGGATGGTCAAGTAGGAGTTTCTCTATCTCCTATATTCATTGGCATCGCCCTGTTCCAAGGGTTATGCAGCAGTGATTACGGTGGGGGTGGGCTCTAGGCTAAGTCTGTTGGGTGAAAACTTTGGGTATGCCCTTTACTAGCTATATAAACTTAGGAAAATGACTCAGTCCTTCTGTATCTGAACCTCCTCATCCATAAAGTAGAAATAATAGTATATATGACTTCCTGTGGTTATGGTTAGAATTAAAGGAGTACACACACATCTGCTGGAGTAGTATCTGATGCATAATAAGCTCTCGATAAATTTGAGCTACTCTTCTATTATGGCTACACCCACCATTGTAACCATCTCCCTGACTAGGCTGCTCCTCTGCGGCTCCTTCTCCACACTGCAGGCAGAGCAGTATTTCTGATAGATAAATGTACGGTGTCACTCCTTTGACTTTGGGTTAAACATGCAAACTTGACCTTGTTGATAGGCCTTTCCCCCACTAACCTCACATTTACTCCCTCTTAGAATCCCCAGGGACAACATCTCACCAATTCTACAGTATATTACTTTTTGTACATTTTAAACTTGGCTTTTTAATTTTTAAAAAAATATTTCATGGCCTCATGCTGATCTGCTTTCACTCATATTACTCCCCGTGATTAAAATAAGCCATACCTCATCTCTTGACCTAGGTAACTTTTAGTTACCATTTCATTCTTAATTATTAGTTCCTTCCCTGGTCCCCTAAATCAGTTTAGGAATCTCTCTGAATGATCCCACAGCACCTTGAGCTCCCTTATCATGGAATCATCATGTTCTATTATAATTGTATGTATATGTGCCTTTCTCTTACACTAGATTATATTATTTCGATCAGGGTCCTGCTTTGTACCGCTCATAGTTTTGCATCTAATCTTATGACTTTGGTCATAGTAAACTCCCGGTAGCTCTCATCAGGTTTTTAAACAGTTGACAATCGTCTGCATTTTGCTAGGTGTTTAGAAGTAAGGGAAAGGCAATTTTACAGACCAAAATATGAGAATATTTATTACCAGATATAGAGATAGTATTTCACGCACTCCATGAAGCAGCTTTAGTTTAAGGAAAGGCAGGGCTAAAATAGATTGATTAATGCTAAAGAAGACAAATGGAAGAAAATTACAGAGCTCTCTTCGTCTTCTATTTATCTTCACAGAGCAAGTCATAGATCTTCAGGGGGGAAAAATCAAACTCAGAGCAAAGACAAAGAGGAAAAAGTGCACTGTTGGCACTGACATAATCCCATTCGAAGACTGGTGCCTTCTCCTTTTGGTTACCCAGATGGTGGCATGTGAAATTGTCACCTGGTATGGAGTCCATAGATGCTTTTCATGAGCGTGTCTGCATGCATTTAATTTATCTGTCACCTTTGTTTACAGCAATGTATATACTTAACTAATTTGACTTGACATAATCAGGGCAGGACCAAGAGAAACGAGATGACATCTTTTAAATATTTCATTTAATAAGAAAGTTCTGGTTGCAATCTCCTGGTCCTCATTATTCGGGAAGGAGACATGGACTAACTGCCCTTACTCACAGGGTTAGCATGAATTTATAATAAAATTCTCCAAGACATGTACCATATCTACACTTTAACTAATGGGAATTGATTTAGAATTGTATTAATTTTTAAGGAGTTGTAATAAACTTTTTGTTATATTGCTTCTAGTCATACGTTAGCCCTCTAAGTGCCAGGCAGCCTCAGAGAGACACATGCATTGTAACAGCTACAATGGTGTTTGCTCAGCAAATGTGTTTGGGCTTTCCCACAGCCTCTTGAAAATGGCATGGCCCCATCCAATGGAGGGGATCTCTCAGTGGCTTGGCTCCATTCCCCATGAAAGATAAATGCGAAGGTTTGGAAGCCAGCTGATTTCAACTGCACTTGTTGGGTGAAAAATTAAGGATTTATAAGAGACCAGTTTTGTCTTTATAAAGCTGTGGTTTCAATGAGCTGAAAATGCAATTCTCTTAATGGCTTTTCTATATTTACTTCAGTTCCCAGAGACCCCAAGCAGGTTTTTAAGAAAATTCTCTCACCTCTCAGTTTGAATTGCTTTAAAGGTGCTGCCTGTAGCCAGTGTGAACACCTGCCTCCCTGGGATTGTCTGCGGCATTATCCAGCCTCACTGTGATCAGATCAGTTGTTCCTAATCAATAAAATATGATCTGCCACCGAAGAAGAAAAAGTCCCTGATGCCTATAAACTTAAGTGCCTTTCTGTTTTTAAAATTTAAGAATGACTTACTTGCATCTTGCCTTGCAGAAGGAGCCTGTATTGGACTACTTAAATATATATGGCCCAAAAGACTGAGAATAGTAGTTCACAGTTATTAAAAATAAATCATTTGGAGGAACTACTCTTAAACACTCTGAAATGGATCCTAAAGCAGAATCATCTTTAAATGGCAAAATGCTTTAATGGCAACATGGCATCCTGCGCAGAATCTTTGTGAGGCGGGTATGACGCGCACAGTCCATGTGCCTCTCAAAATAACTCCATGCGTTCAGTTGGTGGTGATTTCCTCCATTAGCAACATTCGTGTTATCACAAGCAGGGTCCTCTTTGCCTCACCAACACCCACTGCTAGACACAGTCCTACACATATTGCTAAACCACGCCAGGGAGCCATAGATGGAGCATTGCTCACTTCATCTCTTGAGAAGAGTAGCTCACCTGCTCTTCGAGGTTGACGGCCATGGACCTCGGTCCTTTCTCATGGTCTTGTCTATAAGCAGGCAAAGACATTTCTCTCTAAATGTAGGAGCTGGTTCCAAGGATCTCCCGCCCTATGAGTCTAGTCTACAAATATAGACCTCAGCCATCTGTTGATTCCTTCACTCATTTACATGCGGCATAAGGAGAAGGGGGGCTAGCTAGGGATGGAAGCCCCACAGAGCTCTGCAACTTCAATCTTACTCCTCTGTGGAGCAGGGGATATGGCTTGCCTGCTTGAAGAGACCAGAAGTGGGGCTTCTTTGCAGTGGCCTCTACCCCTGCCAGTTACTGCCTTGCTGCCATGGTCTTAAATGTTAGTACCTCTACTCATTCTAATTTAGGATGCTCCTCAGTCAATCCTTGGGCCCTGGAGGGGTACAAGAAGATTAGACACTAAAAAAACAATAATTATTTCTGAGTTCCAGAAGATCTAAAGGATTATTTATTCTTTCCTTCAATGAAGTGTTTTGAGCATACTTACTCTGTCACTTCTGTGAGCATTAAAAAATCAAAGTTTAAGAAGCATAATTTTCTTAAGAAGCTTATCATTTAAAAAAAGGAGGTACATTCAAAAAGGAAAATAAGTCTACCCTATCTTGAGGTCTGTATGAACTTATAGAGGAAGCACAGGAAAAGAAACACCAACATTTCTTTGGGGAAGGCAGCAGGGAGAGCTTAATATAGAAAAGAGGGTTTGGGCTGGGACCTGAGGGGTGAATGTGTTCCAGTGCACAGGCTGAGGGGTCAGCAAGATCAAAGACACAGGGCATGCTGTGGAAGGGAAATATGCAACACACACGGGTGGATCAGCAGAGGTCACTTCTTCCTTTGGGTGACCTGGTGACCTTATAACCAGTGCCCTCCCAGAGGAGACAGTGGGGAGCAAGTCCCAAGGCTGTGGAATGTGCTGTGAGGTCAATGACAATGAAGCAGCCTCCTAGATAGGACCAAAGCCCCTTTCCACCTTCTCTCATGTCGCCTGATTTCAGTCACAAACGAGGCACCAGCCCCTGACTTATGTCATTCTGACTAGGCAGGAGAAATCTGTGGGTGTGATTCTGGAAAAGATCTCAAATAAACACCCACCGCAGTTGGTCCTTGTTTGAATGTTGTACACTCACTCCTTCGCCGAACCAACTGTGCTCAGAAGCGTCTGCTTCATCTCTGGCACGTGTCCAGGCATTTCTGTGAGCCATGAAGCTGAAATGCTTTGCGAACCTCGTGAAGTTTATAAAGAGGCACATCCTAATGGTGATTTGGAAGTTCGTATTATAATAAACGAATGGATGGTTCATTGCAAAACCTACTGAGCTTTTGTTGAATGAAGGCAGTAATGCAGCAGGCGTGCAGGGGTACTAGACACTCTGGCCATTGCCGTGGAGGTGGAGGTAATAATGAAGAATAATTGCAGGAGTATCACCTCTCCGGGAAGCAGAAACCCATCAGTAGTACATGCATACCTTGTTTCTTATCAGGCTTTGCCTTAGGAGGCAATGACACAGATTGAATATAAGTTACTGGGTACCAAATCTCCTATGTTGGGTAAGCCATTAACTAGCAGATGTGTGATTCTGGAATGCAGAGAAAATAATTACAGGAAATTTCCTTCGAAAGGGCACTGAGGAAGGAGACACTTGAGAGCAGAGTCCTCAGTGAGCCCTGAGTAGTTCTTGCCATCCTTGGGTAGGGTCTTCTTCCCACCAATTAAAACAACAGCAGCAGCACAGCGTAGAAAGAGAGGTCGCTGCTTACTAGACTAGGATTCAGTTTTTTATTTTCTTTTTTGTCACCTACCTTTGGTTAACAGGGATGCCTTGTTCACTCAACCTAGAAAACTGAGGACTATGTATGACATCGAGGGCATGGTGTCAGTAAGTGGAAAAAGCCACTGTGGTTCTTAAAGTTTCAAGATGACCTGTGAGGGCCAAGCTGTAGCATCTCTGAGTCACTTCCCAAGACAAGTGATCGTGCATGAGTTTGGAGGAAGAGCTGTGGGTGTAATTCCTCAGCTCCTTGGGGAGATGCTTCAATTTCAGGAGGGCTTGATTAGACTACACATCTGCCATTAATTGCGCTATTTGGTTTCATTTATTTTACATGGAATAGTTGGGATTTGGGGGCTTGGGGGATGTGGTATGCAATTTGAAACCATGTTTATAAAATATACTGGGAAATGTTGCCTGCATTTCATAGGAAAAAAAAAAACTAACCTAATCTCGGGCAGGACGGGAGAGGATATACTCCAAAGGTAACTATGATTTCTAACGTGGAAAGTAGAGTGGATGCCAGGGCTCACTTGGTTCTATGATAGTTAAACAGCTACCCCACACTAAGAATTCCCTCTTCTTCTTTGCACAACTGGTGGAATCTTGAGGGGCAGCGTGGTTCTATATAGTGAACAAAGTGCATGTGTACATGGGTATATTAATGTATTCATTTATCCAATCATAGAGCCAATAGCGAGAGAGAGCTTGCTACGTGGCAGGTTCTAGTCTTATGCACTGGAAATATAGCAGCGAATTCTGCTTTATGGATTTTTGGTATTGATTGTACAGGGAAGGTCAGACGTTTAAAATAACAAGTAAAATATATAATAAAGCAAAAGGTAAGTCGAAAAATAGGCCAAGGCAAGGGAAAAGGGAGTATTGGAATGACTCCTTTGAAAAGAGTAGTTACTGATAAGGGAACTTTTGAACTGAAAAGCTGAGGGAGTCCTGAGTCAGAGAGCAACGGAAGAGGGCCCATTCCTGGGGGGTGGGGGGGGGCAGTGAGTGTAAGAGCTCCGAGGAGAAGCGTTCCTGGCAATGGCGGGAGCCACATGATGGAGAAAAGTAGAAAATGAGACTGGAGATGTAGCTCAGGGCTCGGCGATACGTGTTTGTGTGTGGCTTTCTAAGGGCTTTGGGGAGGTATATGGACGCGTGGGGTGGGTGGGGAGGGGCCCTGCCTTCCTGCCCACTTAGGTAAGACATTTCTCAGTAGAAAGGCGACTCAAGGTCAGAGACAGTTCAGGCCAAATGTCAGTACATATGCCGGTGTTCTAAGCTGTCGCGTTTTGCAGAGGTTATCTGGTGCAGCACGATGCCCTTGGCAGCAGGCATAGGATGGAAGTCATTTCTATTGTTAGAGGCCTTTGTTTAATACTTGATTTTATTGCTTCTGCATCGAAGCATCCCGCGCCAGGGTCCTTGCCTGGTTTACCTTTGTGTTTCCCTCAACACCTAAAGCAACTCTCCCAGGAGGCAATACCCATAACACGTGTGGGGTGAATAAGTGGATGAAATGGGTCCTAAGATATCATTAGGGCTTGATGATGTAAAACAACACAAATATTACATAATGTATAACCCTCCCGTGTATCCCAACACTTCGTCGCGAAAAACGTACAGTAGGCCTCTGATCCACTCATATCCCTGAGCTAAAGAGGATTGGCAGGCGTAAAAGTTTTCACATGAGCACAGGGAGGAAAGAACATTTTCTTAAAATCACTTTTTCTTCTTAGGGAAGAGCCAGAGGCAGCCTCCTTCTCATCAGCGCAAATTCGCTGAGTCATTTGCCACTTGAACTGAATTGAGGGTTGCTAAAGGTTTCGGAGGAGAATTCATTAAATATGTATTGAGCCAGCTTAAGATGGAAATTGTTACAAAAACTGGCAAAAGTTCAAACAGCAAAATGGTTCAGTTTATGGGGGAGATATTTCAATCTCGCCCGCGTTCGGTCCTCTGTTCCGACCGGTGAATCTGGAGTCATCTACGCAGGGCAAGGTAATCGCCACAACTGCTCAGCGGCTGTTCTGAGAGAAAAGAGAAAAAGTGTGATTCCAGCCAGATGTTCCCTCTCCCATAAGGCGTGGTGTTCACTGAGGTTTCTGCATTCACCTAAATGCTGACACCATCTGATTGCCTGGAGGTCAGATTTGGGACCATCGGAATAAACACTTAATGCGTCTACACCTGCACGCACACACAGGTGTGCGTGTTCTTCCTCACGCACTATTGCCAGCTTTGGAAATCAGGAGGTGATGGCAAGGGAGGAGGGAAGCAGTGTGCTTGGGTGGAATGAGCGAGGGCTTGGTGACAGAGCTGGATTCCCCTTCTGGGTGTGCCACTCTGTAGTCAAGTGCCACTCAGAGTCATCGCCTTGTCTTAGCCTCATGACCCTCCAAATTCACACAGTTTTGAGAATAATACCTAGCTCTGTGCCTGGACCTAGTGTGTGCAGGCATTTGTCCTTTAACATTTTATGTGAATTTTCTGATATTCTCAAAAAGCATGATGTAAAAGTAACAAGTAAGGGAAAAATAGAGTCGGATATAGACTATTCAAAAGCTACACAGTTTAGTAACCGAAAAACATGAAGAAAATACCGTAAAAACAAACAAACAAACAAACAGCATGGCAATGAAAGAAGGTTAAAGTCTTGATAAATGAAAAGTAAACATACAAACCTTGAAAGAAAAACATGAAGGTAGCTTGACCCAAGGGAGGATAGAGAAGAGCGCAAACTGACCTTGGAAATGAGCTCTCAATGCATAAAGGTTGAATTGGGCACCAACAAGCATTTCCAAAACACAACATGTGGTACAAATGAGCGTAAGAAAGACGTGGGATAAATGGGCAGTATGCGCAAAACTGCATTATTTTTTGCAGCTAATTTCGTTCAGCTTAGTGTACTGTGTGTTCAGGGGGCACAGAAGTTAATGTGTGGGCTGGGGAAAATCATTTCTTGACCGGTGAGATTTCTGCATTTAATTGATGATATTTCTTGATGCTAGCAATTTTCAACCGGTGCGCCACAAGAATTTTTAAAACATGCAATACCTGACTATTTATTTAGTCGGGGGCGCTGACCTCTTTTCCCTTAGATTGTCAAGTAAAAAAAAAAATGACAACAGCCAGCATAATAATAGTTGTCCAGTGTGAATGAATCAGAATTATACCTATTTTTTGTCAGATCGGCAAAAAATGTATATTTTTATGTGCCTCAGAACTTTAGTAATTATGTGTGCCCTGAGATGAAAAAGGTCGAAAATCGCTGCTTTGTGTGAATGAGCTAATTTGCATCATAAAAAATAAGAGAACAGATCGCGTGCTTAGTTTGCACTTTGCAATGTAACAAATAATATAGAATTGTGAAGAATTAGGTGTTGGTGCAAATGACATAGGAACGTACTTAGCACAGTATATGACAGAGTCTATGATAAATATATGTATGTTTTTCCCAGAAAAAATAAAATGAAGAAAGGCGTGGGCGTTTACGATCCTGTTTGGAAAGCGGACCAAAAAACCAAAGGAGACTAAAAACCTTGCCCTGCTTAACATTAGGCTGGAGTGATTACAGGTGTCGGAAACGCAGCAAAAAGTACCACTGGAGGGGAGTGGTCAGGATGGACAGAAACATCTGGAGGTGCTTCCGGTGCTGCAGAGGGAAGGGAACGCACACTGAACGTCCAGATAGCATCTCGTTCTCCGAAGCGAACGATGGCTTTTCAACTCCCCCAGAGAGGTCTGGCACAGAGAGGCTTCACAGATTAGGGAAAAGCTCTGTGCCGTGCCTAGTGGCCCACCCTGGAACACTAAAGAAAATGAGCCTCATTTCTCGTCTGTGCTGTAATGTAACATGAGGTGGTGTCATGTTTTTGATTATCCGTTAAAATGAAGCCTCGATTTCCAGATTCTAATGTGAGACATAATAATGAATGTAAATGCGTTGTAAATTGCATAACAATCTGTAGTTGGTAAAGCAGAAGGAATTGGGATTATTGTGGAATCCCAATGGTCTATCAGCGTTGGGTAGAAAACATAGAAGTGAAAATATTTTAATCCTCTGGTTCACTGTGGGCAACAGAAATGTGAGCATTCTGAGATAAACTTCCTACCATCCTATCAACTGACCCAGTTATTCCTTCACGGTTGATACATGGAAAAATCAATTCACCAAGCATGCCCTGCCGACACCACAACCCTCACAGAACAGCTGATGTCTGTTTAGTGCTGTGCTAAGAGACGAGGAAGATGCAGCCCCTGTGTTTGAGGGACTCCTGATCCAGGGTGCTGTGTGTTCAAAGAGGAGGATGTTTAGATGGCATTTGGAAAGCAGGGTGAGGCAGCTCACCCCAGAGAGGAAGGGAAATGGTCCAGAGAGAGATCCCTCTGCAGATCATGTGGCTGTGTTGACACACGGTTACTTCACCTCTCTGAGAATCAGTTTCTGTGTTGTTCTAGTGCAGAGTTAGGTCAGATAATTGTTCAAATGGCTCCCAGCTGCAGCTGAGCTGCGTGCTTCTCTAAGGCAAAGGAAGGATGGGGAGGGTGGTCCTTGCGGGGTCGGGGAGGAAATGTGTTGTGGGACCAGCGGTGTGTGGACAAGAGCAATAGGATCGAGTGCCAAAGAAAGTCATTCTATGTATTTCACCATCAAAGGAGAAGTTCCATCATTCCAAACCAGCTCCCTGCTGGAGTGGAAGGGAGTGGAAGTTCTTCACTTCCAGAATGTTCAGATTTGGTGGAAGGTTTTTGAAGCCTCTTCCTAAATCTGATCCCTGAAAACAAGCCTCTGAAGTGATGATGTCAGCTGAACTCTCGATGCAAATTACACGCTGCTCCTGACATGCCTGCTATTTTTAGCCCGTACAGCATGCGGTTCCTCTCAAGGACGGCAGGAATGCTCACAGACTATGCACAGGTCATGGTGGTGCTTAATGGAGAAGTAACCGTTTGTCATTAGAGCATTAAATGTTTAATAGTCCATTTGCATAAAATCTGTTTAAAGTTTGGGACTGCTTGCCGGTATACCTCACCCACTACACAGATGAGTGGTTCGGTACTGAAATGTACGAAGTGGCTAGTCTATTGACCCCACCAAAGTCTAGTAGGTTTTTCACTTAGTTCTTTAAAAATGTCAACCTTAATCATTCTGTAATGGTCAGTTAAACAATCAGCTGTATCCCCTCATGGGTTCTTTGCAGAAACATGTAGAACAATTGGAGGCTGAATCCTTTTGTGAGTGACAGTGGAGGGTGTGTGTCCTTCCTTGGTAAAGAGGGGCCCCTGATTGTTGGAAAGACCACGCTGCCTGGGGGAAGCCAGACCCAGCCGAGTCTTCTGCTTGCATCTGTGTTCCGAATTGCTGGCCATGATGATTTGCCTCCATAAATCTCAGCAACGGAAACTGAAAGATGGTTGATGGGGACGGGAGGCAAAACAAGAAAGAAGTGGGTGGTGTTGCTTTCCGGAGCTTTGCCAATCAAGCTGAGAGGAGCTGTAAAGTGGGAGGAAGAGCCAAACTCTCCCTAAGCCAAATCTTCTCCATGCCCGCGGCCAGTTCCAGCAGGACTCACTTGGATGCCAGGGGAAATGGAGGCAGAGGTGTTCAGCCAACCAAGGAGGGAGGTCAGCACAGGGCACATTTTGGACAGTTCAAAAATGCAGCATTACCTCTTCCCAGGCATTCCTTAATAGCGCTGAACTTCCTCCCTGTCTGGGGGGAGGCAACTCCAAGTTTTTAGAGTGCTAAAGTGTGAAGACTAACTCCTGAATTGTGTGTGTCACAGTGCCTGGCGTCTGTGGGTAAAGCCCTAACTTCAACGCTTCTGAGACCGAAGAAAATGAATTGCAATGCTTTAACCCAGAGAATGGGATGAAATATTATTGCAGAAACTTCTACTTTGTTTGCAGAGAGAACTTGTGTCTTCATTTTACAAATACTCCCAGAGGCTTTAGACAGAGAGTATTTCTGAAAGATCAATAATAATTACAACAGTAGAGAAGAAAACAGATAAAAAATTGGCATTGCCTTTTAAATTAGATTAACTACTGAGAGTCATAGATCATAGATATTAGGAATATTCAGGCTGGCAAGGGCCTTAGGGATTGGCTAAACTGACTGCTTTGTTTTTCAGATGAAGAAATTCGCAGAGGTTACATCGCCTCCCCAAAGTAACAGCTCTCGCTGGTGGCAGGGCTGTTCCTGGAAACCAAGTGTCCTGACTCCCAGGGGAGAAGTTTCCTGATTAGTCATGTTTCTTATCAATAATAATCAGAATAATAATAGCAATGACAATTGCCCAACCAAGCAGCTAGCGGTAGTTTTGTATTTGGAATGGAAGATGATTAATGCAAACCTAAGAAAAAAAGAGGGTGACCATAGATTTTAAAGATACATATTTTTTATACTAAAGAATGGTAAACTTGAAGCTTTGGGGCTCCCATGAATATTTTCTTAGGCTACCCTGAGTTGTGCTTTAATTAATGCCATTGATTTAATTATATGCACACACATATTTAACAAACCTCAGCTACTTGCATTTATCATATTGAAAAACTAAAGCATATGCTATTGTACTGAGGTCTTAGGTAATTACATTATTCATGTTCCTGCTACACTGTAATATTTTGTATCAGTTTGTATTTGTCTTTCTACATCTCAAATGCAAAACAACCTCCCTTATTGTTATGATGAGTTACAAATCAGAATATATTTATGTCAAAACATGAAAAATTTAAGATTCAAAGCCCTGAGAATTTAATAGACTTATTCATAACCCTGAATATGGTACAGACCTTTTCACATTGACTAACTTCTGTGTGTTTTAATTTGCCAATGTAGATCCATTTTAAAATAAATTTCCAGGGTTTAATATGCATTTTAAAAAGTAAGATTATTTCAACTACTTAATCACATCCGCAGTTAGTTGACCTCTGTGGGTGTGAAGTTAATACTGTCCGGAAATAACTGGGTGAAGGAAGGGACAGTTCATAGTATTGATGCTCACTGCAGAATTTCATTAAGAAATAATTTCTTTGTCTTGCTGCTTCTTTTTTTCCTAACATCTTTTTCCACATTCTCCCTCAGGAGAAAGTCTCGCAAGATCCAATTGAACCTGATATTTGACTGCTTTTATACCTTAGTCACACGAACAAAATGGAAATGATTGGAAAGAAGTTATCTTTTACCTTTCCCTGTAATACATTAACCTGTAAAGGGCTGCTATTAATATCAAGAATAATAAGAACGGAGGTGAAACTCTGATGGACTGTATTTGCTTTTATTCACCGTTGTAAAGTTATTGCAGGCATGTGTTATATGACGCTTTGATCAAAGAAGGACTGCAAATAATGATGGTGGTCCCATACCATTATCACAGAGCTGAAAGTTTCCTATTACCTCTTGACGTCATAGCTGTCATGATGTCATAGCCCAGCATATCACTCACCAGTTTGTGCGAGGCTGGGATAAACAAACCTACTGTGCTGCCAATCATATAAAAGTGTAGCACATGCAGCCCTGGCTGGCGTAGCTCAGTGGATTGAGCACGGGCTGTGAACCAAAGGCTCGCCGGTTCGATTCCCCATCAGGGCACATGCCTGGGTTGCAGGCCAGGTCCCCAGTGGGGGCCATGTGAGAGGCAACCATACATTGCTGTTTCTCTTCCTCTCTTTCTCCCTCCCTTCCCCTCTGTCTAAAAATAAATAAATAAAATCTTTTTTAAAAAAGTGTAGCACATACAAATAAGTACAGTCTTTACTATTTGATACTGATAATAAACAACCTTTACTGTTTTGTGTATGAACTATCTTTAAATCATTACTTTAGAGTGTACTCTTTCTATTTATGAAAAATAGCTCAAAACAGTGTGCATGTTAAACCTGCAGCAGCCTAATACGTCTTATGTTTACTGCATCTCTCTCCATTGTTTAAAAGATTTTACTTATTTATTTTTAGAGAGAGGGAAAGGGAGGGAAACATTGAAGTGCCATTACCTCTTGCACGCTCCCTACTGGGGACCTGGCCCATAACCCAGGCATGTGTCCTGCCTGGGGATCAAACTGGCGTTCTCGGGCCTGCACTCAGTCCACTGAGCCACACCAGCCAGGGCATGTTCACTGCATCTCTTGATGACATCATTTTCTCTTGTGCTTGATTCAATTTTGTGGGGTTTTGTTCATCATGGCTCCCAAGTATACAAAATCCACCTCTTAGGTCCCCAGTAAGAAGTCCTATCAAGCAATTGACCTGGACACGAAAAGTTAACTGAGGATTACCAGGGTGGAAAATCAGTGACGGTTATTGCTCCACAGTCAGGCATGTCCCATCCCACCACAGCTATGGTCTTGAAGAACAAGAACAAAGTGAAAGAAACTGTTAAAGCGTGTGTTTTATTGAAGACAATGAGACCAACCCAATTTTGAGAAGGGTTCTGTGAAACCTGGGGAAACTTTGGGCTGAAGGTGAGACACGGAAGCATACTCAGCCCAAGACTCACAGCCAAGGCAAAACGTTTGTTTGCCATGTTGAAGAGTCTGGGCCCAACTGTGACGTCAAGTTTCCTGCGGACTGTGGGTGGTTTAAAAGAGTCAAGAATTATTTTTAATTACATGATGTGGAAGTGAGTGCTGTGTCTGTAAGCGCTGATATGAAGGCTGCTGAAGAATTTCGAAAACACTCCATAAGCTCATTGCGAAGGAAAATCACTTGCCAGAACAAATACTCAATATGGATGAAGCCTTCCTCTTCCAGAGACAAATGCCTGAAAGAGCTTTCATGCATAAGGAGGCCAAGTCAATGCTAGGTTTCCAGGTTTCAAGGACAAGATAACAGTCTTGCTTGGGGGCAGTGTTATGGGCTGCGAGTTGAAACCCTTTGTGATCTGGCACAGAGAGAACTTTGGGGCCTCGAACACATCAGGACCTGCACCCTGCTAGGGCACTCAGGGAGCCACATGAAGTCATGCACGCCTCAGCTTCTCTCCCAGGGCGCCCTCCTGCTGTGCTAATGCCAGGAACATGGAGAAGTACTGTTCAGAGAATACCGTACCTTTCAAGATGTGGCTTATTGTTGATAATGCTCCTAGACATCCTCCTTATATTAATGATTGTCATCCCAATATCAAGGTCATGTTCTTCCTCCAAACATCATTTCTTTGATTCAACCAATGGATAAAAGTTATAGCAGCTTTTAAGTCCTACTATCGAAGGAGGAACTTTGCCCTGGTTATCATTGCAAATGAGGAAGAAACTGTGCTGATAGGACACGTATGACCACATCAAGGCTCTTGTTTGGCTTGGGGTGATGTCACCAAGGAGTATGTGAATAGCGTCTGAAAAAAGACACACAAGACTTTTGTCCATGACTTTAAATGATTTTCCTGGAATGAGGAGGTGACAGAAATCAAGGCTGTTGGGAAGATGACAAGCAACTTTACCCTGGGTGGGGAGGGGGGTAACAGGGAGGGGCTCCCAGCGATGGTCCTGAGGAGCTGACAGATGAGGGTTGTTGGGGCTGAGACAGGAATGCATAGCTGAAAGCAGGAGAAGAGGAAACTGTGGAAGGAAAACAAGAAGAAACCCCAAGACAATTCACAGTGAAGCGTTTGGCAGACCTCGACAAGCTCCTTAGAGCGCTGTGATCTCTCTAAGATTACATGAATCCCTAACCCCCCTCCCAAATCCACTTTACTAGAGAGGAATGTTCACGGTGCACTTTTGGCTTATAAGCAAATCTTGGATAAAAAATGAAAAGCCAAGCAAACCACCTTGGACATATTTCTGGAAGAATGACACCTCATCGAGAAGAGCCTCAGGCAGCTCCCTCAAGAAGTATTGCAGAAGAAGGCACCGTTGTCATAGAGATGACAGGTGCATGGGTGCTGGTACCCCAGGAGACCTCCTCGTGGGACAAGATGTGGCTGTGGAACTCAGTGATGCTGATGATCCAGTAATGTGTGTGTTTGTGTATTAGTTTACAACACAAATGTAAAAAAAAGAATGAAAATATTAATCAGCTTATAAAATAAGTACACACAGAAAATATTTGTGTACAGCTAAAGAAAGTGTTTTGTGTTTTTTCTTTCTAAATATTTCTTTTTAATTACAGTTGACATGCATTATTATACTAGTTTTAGGTGTACATCCCAGAGATTACACATTTACATAATTTATACAGTGATCACCCCAATAACACTAGTACCCATGTGACACCATAAGTAGTTATTACAATATTATTGACTATATTCCCTATGGTGTACTTTATATCCCCATGACTATTCTGTAACTACCAATTTGTACTTCTTAATCCCTTCACCTTTTTCACCCAGAGCCCTAACTGCTCTCGCATCTGACAACCATCAAAATGTGCTCTGTATCTGTGAGTCTGTTTCCATTCTGCCTGTTTGCTTATTTTGTTTTTTATTTTTTCTTTTTTTTTTAAAGATTTTATTTATTTATTTTCAGAGAGAGGAGAAGGGAGGGAGAAAGAGCAATGTATGGTTGCCTCTCACATGGCCCTCATTGGGGACCTGGCCCGCAACCCAGCAATGTGCCCCGACTGGGAATCGAACCGGGACGCTCTGGTTCCCAGCCCGCGCTCAATCCACTGAGCTACACCAGCCGGGCTTATTTTGTTTTTTAGATTCAACATATAAGTGAAATCATCTGGCATTCGTCTTCCTCCGTCTGACTTATTTCATTCAGCACAGTCCCTTCTAGGCCCATCCATGTTGTTGCAGATGGCAAGATTGTATTCTTTTTTTATGGCTGAGGCGTATTCCACTGTACATGTGCACCACTCCGTCTTTATCCATTTATCTATTGATGGACGCTTACGTTGCTTCCATATCGTGACTATTGTAAATAATGTTGTAATGAACATACGGATGTGTGTGTCTTTTCTATTTAGTGCTTTGGGGTTCTTCAGATAAATACCCAGAAATGCAATCGCTGGGTCCTTCTTTGATTCTTGTTATAGCCTTTGCTTCAAAGTCTATTTGGTCTGGTGAAAGTATTGCTTACTACCCCAGCTTTTTATTTTTTGTTTGTTTCCATCGTTATGAAATATCTTTTTTCATTCCTCTACTTTCATTCCGTGTGTGTCTTTCGATCTGAAGTGCCTTTTGTCGAAGGCATATGTAAAGGTCTTGTTTTCTTATCCATTCAGGCTCCATATGTCTTTTGATTGGAGCATTCAATCCATTTGCATTTAAAGCAGTTGTTGATAGATATGTATTTATTACCATTTTATTATTCATGTTTTTACCTATTTTTTCTTAAAGAAGACGTTTTTTGTTAAATGATACTGATTTGTAATACTGATTTGGTGGTGATGAACTCTTTTAGCTTTTTCTTGTCTGGAAAGATCTTTATCTGTCCTTTGATTTTAAATGATAGCTTTGCTGGGTTGAGTAATCTTGGGTTTAGGTCCTTGCCTTTCATCACTTTGAATATTTTGTTCTGATCCCTTTTGGCCTGCAAAGTTTCTGTTAGCAAATTATCTTAGAGTCTTATGGGAACTCCCTTGTAGGCAGGTAACTGTTTTTCTCTTGTCGCTTTCAAGGTTCTTTGTCTTTAACCTTTCCTGCTTCAATTATGATGTGTCTTGGTGTGCATGCCTTTAGGTTCATCTTGTTTGGGCCTCTCTCACCTCACTGGACTTCTGTGTTTTCTTTTCTCTTTTACCTGGCTAGGGGCGTTTTTAAATATTATTTCTTTGAGTAGGTTCTCTATTTCTTGCTCTCTCTTCTCCTATGACATGCATTCTATTATCCTTCATGTTGTCCTAGAGGCTTCTTAAATTATCTTCATTTTTAATTTGTTTTTATTTTTGCTGCTTGATTGGGTGGTTTCTGCTACCTTGTCTTCCAAATCACTGATTCAACCCTGTGCTGTTGATTCCTTCTAGTGTATTCTTCATTTCCGACTGGTTCTCCTATACGGTGTCGGTGTCCTTTGTTGCCGCTGATAGTCTCACTAAATTCACTGAGTGTCTCTGTCACCATTGCTTTGAACTCCATGTCTGGTAGGTTGCTTGCCTCCATTTCATTTAGTCCTTTTTCTGGAGATTTCTCCTGTTCTTTCTTTTGAGATTTTTTTTTTTGGTCTTCCCATTTTGGCTGCCTCTCTCAATATTTTTCATGTATTAGGTAGATCTGCTAAGTATCTCAGTCTTGGTAGGGTGGCCTTAAGTAGTAGGTGCCTTGTGGGACTCAGTGGTTCAGCCTCTGCAGTCACCTAAGCTGGGAGCTCTGGGCATGCCCCCCACTTTATGGTATGTGCACACTCCTGTTGTAGCTGAGCTTTGATTGCTAAGCTTTGATAGCATGTCAGTGGGAGAGACTGACCCCTGTGCCAACTGGCTATGAGGACCAGAGGTGACTGCGAAGGAGGAGCCATTGTATAGGGGTGGACCCCAGGGAGCAGAACTCATTTCAGTGGAGCTCTGGGCTTGCAGAGTTTACCCCTCGAGTGTGCCACTCATGGAGGTGGTTGGGTGGTGCTCCAGGATGGTCTAAACCTGTCTTCCAGATGCACTGGATCTGTGGCCTCCTGTAAGGTGCAGTCCAAGGTCAACCACCAGCTGTGACTTTCTTGGGGCCACTGGCATGGGCTACAAAGTGATCTGCAGATGGCTGCCACTAGTGCTGGGCCCGAGGACACTTAGCAGGAGGTACAGGGCATGCTGAGACCAGATACCGCTTGTTTAGGGTTTGTAAACCTTTGAGAAAATTTTAAAAGTCTGTAGCATGAGCCGAGACAGGTCAGTTGTATAGAAAAGCTACTGGAAGTGGCTTGGGTGGGCCTGCACGTTCAGTGGGGCAGGGTTCAGGGAATTGCCAGGCAGGGTGAATAGTGTTGATGGGGACTCAGTTATAGTGCAGGACTGCACCTTCTGCCAGAGGGCTCAGCAAAAGAACCATGGCTTCTGCCAGCCCTTCTGTATGGAAGAAAACTGCCCCTTTAGCTATTGCCTCAAAGCCAGACAATCCAGTTCTTCCTGTTATATCTCTGGTGCCTTTGGAGCTGCTGCCCCAGCACTGGAGCTCAGAGCAAGTGAATCCAATTACGTTCCTGTGCCGGTCCTTTAAGAAGAATGCTTGGGACTCCAGCAGCCCTTTGTCCCACTCGGCTGCAACCTCTGCTGCTTTTCACAGCCCGAAGTTACAGGGACTTCTCTTCCCGACACTGGAAGCCTGGTCTGGGGTGTCTGGTGTGGGTGGGGCTGGGAGCCCTCCTGATTTTTATCTGATCAGTTAAAAATCAGATATCCCCCCGAGTTTTAACTACCACACATGAGTGTGGGGTTGCATATTTGCCCCTGCTAGCTGTCTCAACATGGCTTCTTCTGTATACCCTTAGTTATTAGCTAGACTTTGCTTGCTTCTCAGTGAGGGTTCTTCTGTAGTTTAGCTGTAATTTTGATGTGTTCATAGGAGGACGGTAGTCCTGCAGTTACCTACGCTGCCCCCGGACTGGAAACCACCTGGGGATAATGTCTTTGTGTTTTAAACTGTTATTACAAGAGTGAAAAAGTTTTAAAAATTTAAAAGTTTTAAAGTGGAAAGAAGTTAGCCTAAGCTAAGGTTAATTTATTACTGAAGAAAGATTTCCTTTATTAAATTCGGGAATGCCTAAGTGTATATAAATTCTACAGTAGTGTGCAGTAATATCCTAGGTCTTCACGTTGACTCACGACTTCCTCACTGACTCACCCACAGAAACTTCCAGTCCTGCAAACTCTGTTCATGGTAAGTGCCTTGTACAGGTGTAGCTATAAAAAAATCTTCTACACCATGTTTTTACTGTAGCTTTTCTATGTTTAGATACACAAATATTTACCATTGGGTTTCAGTTGCCTGCACTAGTCAATACAGTGGCATTCTGCACAGGTTTCTAGTCCAGGAGTGGTAGGCTATACCTGGCAGCTCAGGTGTGCAGTAGGCAGTACCGTCTGGGCTTGTGTAAGTGATGATCACACAACAACAGTACCATCTAATGATTCATTATTCAGAACTTACTCCCATCATTTAGCCATGCATGTTTGTATAGTCATGGCATACTGATACTGTTTCCAGGGAAAAAATGGCTCTGACAAAGACATGGGCCACTCTTGTATTATGGCACTTACGTTTGCACTGTGTTCTAACGTCTGTAGGTAAAGAGAGGTCTTGTAGAAACACTGCGCTCCGGAATGCTTAGAGACACGTCTCCCTTGGATGCCTCACCTTGCCATCCATATCTGACAGAGTGGGAATTATTCATGGGGAGGAGAGGTGGCATGCACTGTCTGCTGGGAGCAAATCGATAGGCATGTCTGGATTTGTGTACTGAACTTCCCTTCATGGTGGCCCTGCAAGCAAGAATTAGTTGGGTCTGCAATCACGGGTGTAGTTTCTGAACTCTTTGTGCATGTGTGCATGTGTGTGTGTATGTGTGTGTGTGAGTGTGTTTGAATATAAATATTTACTGGGTTGATTAACATGGACCCACTCTGTAGGGCTTGAAAAACATTAGTTTTGTCTTCAAAGAAAGCAGAGGTGCGCGATCAGGCATCTGAATACAATACATGATTAAAAACACCCATCCTATTGAGTTTTCAGCTTTTCACTATAATCTTGTTATAAGGCAGGTAGTTCTAGGAAGGTAGAAGGGAAGGAAGGAATAGTTTGGTGGATTACTTTAAACTAGTTGGAAAAATTGACTTTAAAAATACAAGTGTGACAAATCATTGACTATAAATAGACTATAAATAGACTTATAAATAGACTATAAGCCATGTCCTCTTATTCATTTGTTCTTTTACACAACAAATATTCTTGGTGGTTTATTATGCTTCAGACCCTCCTCTGGGCACCCCAGATACATTGGTGAAGGAATCGAACAAAAAGGAGCTTGTATTCTTTGTCAGAGGAAACCAGCATTGGTCAAGGATTGCTAACCATCCCTTGGCTAAGTTTAGAATAATAACTAGTAATAGTCTAGTAAATACCCACAAATTTCTGGGTTGCAGAGTTTCCCAACAACATATTGGAAGACATACATTTTATTTTTTTATGTTGCAAATTATCACACATTTCAGAAAATTACATTTGAAATGGAAATCAGCACTCAAGCCTCCAGCTGTTAGATTCTCAGTTAGCAAAGTAGCAAGATGTAGCCTGCTGACTCAGTGTCTCTCCTTTAGTTTTTCTTTTTCTTTTAAAGGCAACACTATTTATTGTTTAACTCATATGTTTCCATTGCAGTTTACATTCAATATTATGTTGCATTAGTTTCAGGTTAGATACCCATATATTTTACAAAGTACCTCTTCCAATATTTCAAGTACCCACCTGGCACCAGACACAGTTATTATTAAAATATTATTGACTATATTTCCTACGCTGCAATTTATATCCCTGAGACTATTTTGCAACTACTAATTTGTACTTGTCCGTCACTTCACCTTTTTTCCCAACCATCAATCACCTCTTTGGCAACCATCAGCCTATTTTCTGTATCTGTAAATCTGTTTGTATTTTGTTTATTCATTTATTTTGCTTTTTAGATTCCACAGTTAAGTAAAATCACATGGTATTTGTTTTTTTCTGTCTGACTTATTACACTTAGTATAAAACCCTCTAGGTCCATCCATGCTATTGCAAAGGGTAATATTTTATTTTATTTTTTTTAATGTCTGAGTATCTTTCCATTGCATGTAGCATGTTTTTATCCACTTGTCTGTTGCTGGGCACTTGGGTTGCTTTCATGTCTTGGCTATTGTAAACAATGCTGCAATGAATATTGGGGTGCATCTATTCTTTTGAATTAGTATTTTGGGTTTCTTGGGATATATTCCCACAAGTGGAATTGCTGGGTCATAGGCAGTTCCATTTTTAATTTTTTGAGGAAGCTCCATACTGTTTTCCTCAGTGGCCTCAGCAGTCCGCATTCCCACCAACAGTGCCCAAGGGCTCCCTTCTCTCCACAGACCCGCCAGCCCTTGGTATTTGCTGATTCGCTGATGACAGCCATACTGACAGGTGTGAGGCGATATCTTATCGTGCTTTCAATTTGCATTTCTCTGATGATTAGTGACATTGAGCATCTTTTCAGACGTCTCTTGGCCCTCCGTATGCCTTCTTTGGAGAACCGTCTATCTAGGTTCTTTGCTCACCATTTGATTTTTTTTTTTTTTTTGGTGTTGACTTTTATTAGTTCTTTATAAATTTTGGATACAATCCCTTACTGGATGTATTACTGGCGAATATTTTCTCCCATTCAGTAGGGAAGCATACGCTTTATATTCAGATACTATAAATTGTTTTGTTTGTCACGGGCTGGACGCCAGCCATCTCTCTATTACATTTGATCTTGTGCTCAGTTAGGGACCTTCTCCATTTTCAGTTTTACCTTCCCGGTGTCAATGGAGGTTGAACTGAGCAGAGAGTGCTGCATTATTGTCTTCTGTTTGGCTTGTTACCCCCATGGCCTCTCCATCTCTCTCAGGATCAGCTTTAAATACATTTAAAACTCAAAACCCTGGGTGTCAGGAATTGAAAAAGAATATGGAATCTGCACGTGACCTCATCTATTTCCATTCCAGGTTTATACTCAGTCCATCATAATAGACAAAACAAACCTCAATAAATGTATCTCTCATTTGTATAGAGCTGAAGAGGAACGATCCATGTAAATTAAAATGAGCCCCTTTCTGTATCCTAGAAGAAAGCCTGGCTCGCCCTGTGGAGTCCCGGCAGCTGGGCTGTTAGCCATTTTTAAGTCGCGTGCCTGAATGAGAGGCTTGGAACGCTGTCGGTGTTTATTCTGACCCCTGATCTGTGCTCTTGTGGAGGTTAATTCCATCTCTCTAACTAAATCATCGTTCCGCATGCAGAAAAGCAACTGCCTCAATGCTAAAGGTCCCCAATAATATCACCCCCACAGTCCTAGTCCCAGAGGCTCTGCAGTATCTTTTGGTCTTACCAGCAGGTAAGGTTTTCTTCCAAAAGAGGAGGTTCTTCTGGAGTCCCAGCTGAAAGCATCAACATTTGTTATGAGTCCTTCACACAAAAAAGAAAAAAATAACCCCCACAACATACATTCTTTTCATGAACTTAAGTCCTTTAGAGCCTGAAAGGCAAGTGGGGAAGATAGGGTTGGGTTTTATCTTATTGAAGTTTTTGATTCACCTCTACACTTTTCTGGAACAGTGAATGTATCATCATTCCACATTCCCTTGCAGCCCACTTAATGTAGCACAGAGAACCTGCAACTATCCCTGCTGTGATCTTTTAACAAAACAAGACTATGTCTGTGGGGCGGGTCCATGAACAATAGCCACAGTGCTAACAATAGGGTGTACACAGTTACTATTTTTTTTTTTATTTACCTCTAATTCAGATACATTGAAGGAAAAAGTTTGTGGCCCCAGGCTCTGAAGCCTTAGTGCTTTTTGGGAGATTGTGTCCCCAAGTTTCAGCCCCTGTGCTACGGAGAATACAACTAAATCTAGTATCAAAAACAAGGGAATCAGAGGAACCCTTTGAATGTGTGATGATTATGTCTCCATTCTAGAGAGGAAACTAAGAAGAGTCTGATTCGTGTTGCAGCGATTTCTCAGCATTTTACCAGGCTGCCTTCGGCAAGGCCTGTTTCCTAAGTGTGTGCCAACGGGCTGCAAGCGGGCACCGTGGTGGTGCCCAGGGCCGAGCAGACCCTGGCCTCACAGGGCTTCCACAACTGCAGGGCACACAGCTGATCCTCAGACCTACACCCACTGGGACATGATTCGGTAGTGTGGAGCCCTCAGAAGGCCAAGCTGCTAGTATGTCACAGAAAGACCTAAGGGTGGCTGATAGGGAAGGCTCCTTTGAGGAAGCGATGTGTGTGCCGGCACTTCTAGAGTTGCCTGGGGTTGCTTTTCTTTATCACATGTTGACGGAAGGAAGGCTCTTGCATGAAGCTAGAGTTTTTTCCTTTCCACAAAATACATATTTTTCATAGTACGCTGGATGCTAATGATTTGGGCCACACATGATAATAATAATTAGACTCAAAATAGGGATTGCAATCTATTATAGCACAGGGCATGCTTAGATGTTTCCCCATCTCTGTCCACTCCCACCTGAGGAGAACCTGTCTCCTCTTTGAAGTAATTCTGTCATTTCCAGTGCGTGTCATTTTGACAGCACTGGGTTCTGAAAGATGGTGAAAGATTATTAGTGTTTCTCTGACCACTGAGTCTAGCACCAGCCTCATTCGGGCCTCTGATGCCTCCCTCCAGGAGGGGTTCCCTAGCCTCCAGGTGGTCTCCCTGACTCGGGTCTCTTTCCTGTTAAATCTACTCTCCATACTACTGGGCTGAACTCTCTAATACGGAAGCTTGACAGTGACACCTTTGATGATGATCTCTTTCCGGAACCATATTACCAGGCCCTTCGTGGTCAGCCACTTTCCTTTGCCTCATCCTTGCAGTAAAAAATAAATAAAATAAAAAAAGACCTGGCCTGTAGCCACCGTGACCTGTTAGCCTTTGCTTGAGCTCACCAGGCTCCCCCTCACGCCCGTGCCTTTGCACGTGCTGTCTCGTCCACGTGAAGCACTTCTCTCACCCTTCAGTCTCTACCTTGTTAATGCTTACTCTTAAATGCGCAGCTCAGGCTTGAGCTTCTTCGGGAAACCATCTTTTATTGCCCCAGTCCGAGTGAGAGGTCCGTCCTCTGCATTCTCATGGTACCTGGTTCATGCATCTCTCATAGACTTATCACATGTCCTCAACTTGATAGCCACTAGCTGCATGTAAATATTTAAATTTATAATATAAACTAGTGCAGCTACTATGGAAAACAATAGGGAGGTTCCTCAAGGAATTACAAACGGAACCATTATGTGGTCCAGCAATCCCATTTCTGGGTATACATCCAAAAAGTAAATGGAACCATCTTCTCAAAGAGACGACCACACTTCCGTGTTCATTGCAGCATTATTCACAACAGCCAAGGGCAGGAAGCAGCCTACGTATCAGTCAATGGATGCATGGATAAAGAAAATGTGATATTATATATAACGGAATATTATTCGGCCTTATAAAAGGAGGAAATCCTGTCCTTTCTTTTACTTGAACGAACCTGGAGGATATTGTGCTTAGTGAAATAAGCCATGCAGAAAAAGACAAATACCACATGCTATCAGTTTTATTTGGAGATTTTTTTTTTTTAAAGTGAACTTCACAGAAGCAGAGAGTAGAAAAGTGATTTTTAGGGGCTAGGGACAGTGGTAGGGGTGAGAAATAGGGAGAGGTTGGTAAAGGGTACAGATATTTAGTTCGAAGACAAATTATTTCTGAGGAATGAAAACCACGGTGACTGTAGTTGACAATGCTGTGTTCTGTATTTGAAATTTGCTGAGCGAGTAGAACTTAAATGTCCCCCCAACCCTCCCCGCACACACGAAGGTAAATATGGGAGGGGACAGGTGTGTTCATTACCTCGACCAGGTGACTGGTTCACAGCATACACACATATCAAATTATCACATTGTATTTTAAATGGCTCACAGCTTGGTTTATCAATGACAGCCCAATAAAGCTGGAAAAATTCCAATAACTAAAGTTAAATAAAGTTTTGGTTTCTTCGTTACACCAGCCATGTTTTAAATGTTACAGAACACGGTGGCTTGAGGTCACCACGTGGGCATCACGGTGTCACACCTTCCCGCCCCTGCAGAGAGTCCCCCTGGGCGGTGTTGGTGAAGAGGGTGGGACCCTTTGCCTGTCTTCTCCTCGGCTTTGCTCCCCAGGGTCAGTGAAACGCAACAGCTGTTTGCTGAAAATGAGTGAATTAAGACACAAGTTTCAGATTTCTTATTTACTGCCTATAAGACACTACATTTTGACCAAAGGGGATTCTGGATGGGCAGAACAGAAAGAGAAGAAAAGAAGGGCCTTCTTTGTTCCTGGTATATCTCTTGCCTCGAGCTCAGGAAAGAATCAAGCCTCTATCCTGGGGCCTCGGTGTGAAGAAGAAAGGCAGTAGATGTTTCTAGTTGTATTCTGGGAAGCTGTCCACTTGACTGGTTTTTTGAGTTCAGGAAGAGAAGTGGCAGCAGGTACGATACTGCTTACACTAATAGGTTATATTGTTTCTTCTAGAAACAAAGTCCACCAGACCTTTCCACTTTGGCTGGAAGGCACAACCAGTGGTAGCTAAACCTAAATAGCCAAGGGGAGTAAGTATTTAGTGTAAAGTGGTAGGAGGGGGCATTTGGGTGATAGCACAACTTTAAGTTCTTCACCAGCCACCTACCCTGCGATCGGTCCGGGGAAAGATGTTGTTTTGAGGACGGGTTGTTCTCTGGGATTTCACCATGATGGGAAGCAATGCCCCAGGTCTAGGAGTATCCAGTGTAATGAGCAAGGCGAATCTATTTTCCTTCAGTGAAACAAATACGCCTCTGGGCCTTCAAACCTGTTAAAAAAAAAAAAAGCCGATCCTGAAAAGAAGAAAACACGAAAGAATAAAAATTAGTCATTTTAAATTGTTGCTTTCATTTTATTTTCTGAATACAACTGCACTATATGGTCTCCTAATTTTATACGTATTTTATGGCAAATATTCAATGATCCAGATTCTATCCTTTTACAAAGTTTTGTAAGTTGTCTTGCTGTTCGAAGCCAGCGTTCCAAGGTAAACAATGGCAATTAGTGTAGCTTCCAAGGTTTGAATTAAGCCCTGGAGTAACTCCTAGTTTTGAATGGCTTATAATTGCTGGCAGATCTAGCTGGATTTATATCATTAATAGTTGCCTCTTTCTCTGTTCTTCTTCCTCCATTGACTTTGTGTAGAAATTTGATTAATCAGGAACAAAATCCCGTAATATTTACAATTCTAGATATAGCCTTTTGGCAGTCAGACAAAGCTCCTATTTATACCATTAGCTGAGTTAACCTAGAGACAGCCAAACCTAGATGGTGCCTTGATATTTTTTATGAGAATATTAATTAATAACAACACAGGGGAAAAATAAACAGCCTTTTACCCACCACCCCAAACAATTGCTCTTTTCCGTACCTATAATTTTTCCTATCTGTCTGCAAGCACACGCGTCTTATCGATTGTACGGTGCATGCTACTTTGCAATCTGCTTTTTCCCCTCAATGTTGTATTGCAAACATGTTTAAAACACTCTGTCTTGGAAAGTAGTAATTCTGGAATCACTGCAGTGGTCTGAAGAGGACTTTGCTGTCTAAGAACACCTAACCAGCCATTTCCAGCTCCCGTCAGTCTCCAAAGGTAGCATTTGAGAAAAAGAGGAGCTAAGAGATGAAAAAGTAACTGCGACCCTGCGCAGGATGGAGACTACAAAGTTGCCAAATGCTATTGTCTGACAAGACTTCTCTGGAGAGGCCAGGGTGAAAACTGCACAAATAATGGAAGCAATTTAGGAAATTGGAGACCTTTCAAATGTGAGAAACAAAGAAGTTAAGGAGAGCATGGCCTGGAGGAATCTGTTCTTTTTCTTAAGAACATGTGGGAAAGATGGTTAGCCCAGTGGGTGTGTCTATTTCCAAAAGAGTACTGTCTTGGCCAGGGAAAGAAGGCACCCACCCCCCACACTGCCCCAGAGGGGAAAATGCAAATTCTGCTCTCATAGCTAAAGGTGTTGGTGGAAGGGCCCTCCCTTGGCTGACCTTAAGAGATACTGTGCTTGCCTTGACCTTGAAAACTAGAATCTTTACATTACCTGCAGCCATCTGGGCCAGTCAGCTACTGAAATTCCATTCTCCTGGAAGGGGCCCTCTGCCCGCCCTAGTCAGGAGCGAGCATGGCTGCGTTCCACACGTGATGCATGCACATGTATGCAGTCCCCCACCGGTTTAAGCGGTACAAGCAAGACAGACGCCACCTTTTTCGTTTTTGTTTTTCCGTCCTCCGCCATACTGGGGTGTTTTCTTGGGATGTGACTCTGGGGAAGAGAGAGTTCTAGGCATACCACAGAGCTGGTGGACAGAGAAAAGCACTGAGGATATGACTCAGTTTTTACTTTGGTAACTTAGACCTCAGTAAACTTAAGATCGATTTTTTTCCCCTAAGTGATGGGTTGGACCAGTGAAAAGAGTGAGACCTGCCCTTTTTCCGATGCCTCCCCCAGCACTCCTGATTTGTTTACAGAGGGCGTTGTCATCAAAAGTTATCGCTAGACTGAATTCTCAGGAAGAGCCTGAGGGTGAGTTTCTCATTCTTCCAGTCTCCTGGGGTGTCCCATGTCCTCTGTGCCTGCCCTTGATATTTCTGGCTCTCTGTTTTCTTTCTTATGAGGGCTATACTCCGTGGGTGGCCTGTAAGGGCCCTGCCAGTTCTAGACCGGTACAGTTCTGTGATTGACGTTTGGTCGAAGGCTGACGACTGAGGTCGACGCGAACAAGAGGTGGGGACAGGAGCTGGAATTCATCAAGGGCTCACCCTGCGCCGAGCACCCTGTCTGTGATGTCCTTTCATCTCTAGCCGTGGGTTAGGAAGTCCCACTCCCCACCTGAGATGGGGAAGTGGGTCAGCGATGAGTGACTGCCCCAGCCCTACAGCTAGAATCCCACGGACTCGGAGGGAGCAGCACTTCCTCTGCCTCCCGCGCCCCGCCACTGCGATGCTCCGCGATGCCACGCTGCCCACACTCGGCCCACGGCATGGCTGGGCCGTCCACGCTCGGGCGGCACCCCGGACCCGAGGCCGAGGGCGACGGAGAACTGCAGACCAGTCGCGATGGAGACGGGTTTTGCAAGCACTGTTATTCGGATAGCGATCCGAGAGAACGGCTGTTAGAGATTTTCCTGCTTTCATGTTTATCAAATGAAAAGTAGAAAAACATCGTTAAAGGTACTGTTAACAGAATCTCACAGTTCTACCGCATTGTCTGAAAGTAGTTCTCTTAATTGCTGCTTGTTTTATTCACACGTAACTATTTCACTGTATTTCTCATTGCTGTCTACATATCACTTTTGTTCTCCTGTTTTTAGATTTTTATTTTTATTTTTCAGTTGCGGTTTGCATTCATTATTATTATTTTTTATTGGTTTCAAGTGTTAAGCATAGCGGTTAGACAAACACACACTTTCCAAAGCGGTCCCCTTGATATTTCCCGTACCCGCCTGGCACCACGCGTGGTTACTGCAATGTCACTGACTAGGTTAAAATTAATATTATTTCATAATCGTTTGGAGAGGCGCTTTGGCCATCCCACTGCATCATGTTCTCCCTCTTGTTCCCTCTCACACATGCAGAACACAGGACAAAGATTAAAGCTACTCGATGCTAACTGTTTTTTCTAATGAATTTCTTTTTGGAATAGGTCAAAAACTGAACATATTGATTCTAGAGAGATGAAAACATGTTAATTCTATAAAAGTTAAGATACTGAGGGTTCAATTCTCTCTCTGTGCGTGCTTATTTCTTTTTCTTTTCAAATGGGCATTAGTGGCTGATTCGCTTTGCAAGGAAGTACCCCTTTGAGTTGTTGACCACACGGGTTAGCATGATGCTCTGCTTGCCATGCACAGAAGTCCCAGTATATGTACACACATAGGGAGTGTGGAGACAAAGGCTTCAGGGAGTGTCTAACTCTAATTAGAAGACAGAAGTGGTGGGAGGAAGAGCCAGGCGCCTCACTCACTGTCACTGTTTGCCTGGTTAATTGGAGGGCATATTTTGTGGAGGATGAGAGGAAGAAACAGCAGATGCAGACCATTTTGATGTGTATCGTTGATCTGATTGACCTGGACCTGCAAGACAACCCGTTCCAAAAAGCTTATAATCTGAGGTCTCTTTCATATGTCCCCAGAGAATTAGCAGCATGAAGTTGTCTCGATGGCCACAGGACCGTCCCCCACAGGTGCCACAGGTTTACAGCCAAGGTGCGCCACTTCAGATACCCAATGGACTCAGGTGCTCAGACTTTGCCCTTGCCCTCCTAAGGTCACTTGTTTTATAAATGTCTCTTAGTACAAATTTGACCTGTCTGCTGTACTGTTGGTTCTGCTACATCCTTCCTAATGCAGTTCCTCTTTAACTGGGCAGTGTGATGACTACTCATGGCCTGGGGATGTGGACAGTCATTGCAGAACTGGAAAGGGTAGAGACTGATCAAGTGGGTCTGTCACTGAGCTATGTCGCTTCATCCCCTGCCAGAAGCAGGGTCCCCACGTACTCCGATCGGAACCTGTGCTCTTCGTGGGCGTGACAGTGGGGTGTTCCTGGCTGTGGAGCAGGGTTGGCTGTTCGGCTCGTGACCTAGCCAGAGCCCTGCCCGACTTGTCAGGGACACAGCAGGTCCCCACTCGGGCACCAATCAGCCTAAACAGGCCTCTGCAGGTGCACCCTTGACGCCGCAGCTGGTCAGTCTCTGGGCCCTGGCCCGCGCTTGACTCCGAAGTGCTGAGTTGCATGAGAAACTCTCCTCGCAGAGGCCCCAGGCCCTAGAAAGCTGTGGCTGGACTGGTGACAGTGTGTGGATAAGTCCTGGGGGCTGGACTGCATCTCCAGTTCAGGCTTGCCCTCCCTTGAGCTCCACTTGTCTCCCCTCGGCCCCTAGAAATGTTAGCAGATGTTAGCATTAGTCCATTTCCATTCCTTTACCTGTTGGCCACAACTACCACAGGAAAGGCGCCTCAGAAGTGATCGCAAATGTAAGGGGGACTGGCCCAGCCCGCAGAAGGTGGATGGGAGGCGAAGTGTCCCCTCGACCCCTTGGAGCATTTCCCTGACACACTAGAATGACATTCGAAGGGTTCAGGCTTTGGTATGTGGCAGGAGTTCAAATAACAGCTTTTCATGTAGTGTTTTGTGATGTCGAGCAAATGATACCACACCAGTGTGTTTGAAATTTGATACCTAATTTTCAAAGTTTTTGTCACTAATAAATGAAACAAGACTGATCACAGTAACTGATACATAATGAGCTCCCAATGAATAGCAGCTAAAAAAATTATCTTTGTAATGTATCATTTATCAACCCAGCCTTACGGAGTATGCTTAGACCATGCTAATTACAATTACTGATAATAATATTCTCATGCCCTTGTATGATGCTACCCTTATAGGAAATGCGAATCAGGCCTGGAGAGGCAAGCAGCTGGTGAGGCAGTCAGCTGAGAGAAAACAGAGATACTGGTAGAAAACTGAGTGTGGATGGACGCAAGCAAGCAATGGTAGCAACAGAAAAACCACGGGCCACTGGTGTGGCTCTCCAAGGCTCAAGACCATGCACACACCGAGCAGAGTGTATGTCCAAGACTGGCATGTGGGGGGAAGGGAGGACAGAGTCCACCCTCGAACTGGCAAGAGAGCCGCCCTTGGTGAGAGCAGTTTCAGCCAAAAGCCAGAAGAGATGTTTTCTGATTCCCACATCAAAATACCATTTTATTTTCAGATTCTAAAATGAACTGTCAACATGTGGGTTTATCCAAGAGCAGAAACACGGATTAGAGAGCAGGAAGAGTTGGAGGAACTCTCAGAAATGTAATGCAATATGCAGCATGCATACAGTCTTTATGTTGGACCTTGCATCCCCGTAACTTTTTTTATCTTATACCTGCAAATTAGTGCCTTCGATCACCCAACTGCCCCGTCTGCTATCCCCAGCCTCTCTTCCTACGAGTTTGGCTTCTTTAGATTCCATGCACAAGTGAGATAGTATGGCATTTGTATGTCTTTGCCTGAGTCATTTCACTTAGCGTAATGCCCACGTGGCTCTTCTATGTTGTGACAAATGGCAGGATTTCCTTATTGTTTATGCCTAATAGTTTTTATTGTATATATGTATGTGTGTACCGTACCCGTGGGGGTGTGTGTGTATATACATATATCACATTTTCTTTATCTATTTATTTTCTGATGGACACTTAAATTGTTTTTGTGTCTTGGCTACTATAGATAATGAACTTGGGTGCCAATAAGTCTTCCAGATGCTGATTTCATTTCCTTCAGACACGTATCCAGAAGTGGATCATAGTTTCTAAAAGAGTGGATCTTAAAAGTTTCCATCACAGGAAAAAACAGTGTAGCTATGTGAGGTGACAGATGTTAACTAAAGTTATTGTGATATATGAATTTTTTTTGTAGACTTTAAACTGATATAATGCCAGATGTCAATGATATCTTAATAAAATTAGGGAAAAGGGATGATTGAATGGAAGTAGGGACAGAATGCAGGGAAAGGTTTGGAAATTTGTATTTGTCATCTCTTCAATGTTTCTGATGCTTTACAGATTATAACACTTTACCACACTATTTTTAAGCCTATTTTGACATGATAGATGGATGGATATTTTTATTCTCTTTTTCTGAAGTTGAGTAAACTGAGGACCAGAGTGGCTACCGAATTTGCCCCCAAATCACACATAAGGTAAAAAACAAGATCGGGGCTGAAATTTGAGCCTGTAGGTGCAATGCAGCCTTTTACTAAATTATGGAGATCTTGTGGCTATGCTGTATTTTTAACTTATTTATAATTTGAAATCTCATCCATGTACATTTGGAATCTCTGAAATTCTCTGCTTTAACTTAGGTCACTAGTGAGCTTGGGTAGACAGGACAATACATGCATCTATGGTTGCTTACACACTGTAGACAAGACAGGAAAAGGAAATAAACTGCAGGGCAATATTTTATAAATATTAGCTTTTGCTGTAATTAATACTCAATTTTAACATATTATACTATGGCACAATCCCAAATCACTTGATAATCAGGCTAAAAGCATAATCTGAGTCAAAGAGAAGGAGGAAAGAAAGGAACAAGGAGGAGTGTTGTTACTTATTTTTCAACCAGTGATCTTTGGGCTTAGAATAGAAAAAAATGGAAAGATCTTATGGTTAGCAGATGCTATTTAAAGTGTGCTTCCAATTCGCTAGGGGGTGAGGCCTAGGAGTCCATGGAAATCAATAGCAGCTATTAAAAGCAGCTGGCACTCAGACACAGGTGCGATCTATGGGGGGGTCCTGTAGTGAGGGAACAGGACCCCGGTCTCTCCTCTGATGGATCCTTACACATTCGAGGCCTTCCAGTGACAGTACATCTGCAAATACAAAGACTGTTGTGCATGAGTGAACTGGTGATCCGGGCAATAAGTCCTGACCCCATAAATCATCGAGTATCATCACCGGAAGGGAGGTTTATTCCACTTCTTTAGTTCATGGATTAGGCTACTTAAAGGTAAGGAGCTTATGAGACTTACTGAAGGTCCTTCTGTTAGATAGTGGCCAACCTGTGACCTCCATCTAGCACTCTGTCCACTATTCTGCACTCTTCGTTGCTCATAGTTGCATGTTGGATACACGTCATGTATCAGCCACTGCTTTCTCTGGGGTGGCAGTGAAATTCAGCATAGCACTCATTTATGGAGCCTCTGGAGCAAGCACTGTGCGAACAGGGCACAGGAAACAAGACATAGTAGCCTGAAAGGGTACCCAGTCTAAGGGAGAGCTGGATCAGAATGCACTCGATGCCTCCTGCTTCCAGATCGTTGTGATTTCTCCTGCAGTGGTTTAAGTTCCTAGCTGTGCTCCATTACTTGATATTCATGATACTCACTGGCCTGTCACAGACTAACATTTTATTTTGTCTCTTCAGTTTCCTGTTCACATCCTCTTCACCTGTGCACTGCCACAACATTGCTTATGTTGTATTTTCTATCACAAATGTCTCTCTCCCTCTGTCTCTCTCTCTCTCTCATTTTATGGCAAGTATGTTCTATCAAAAAGTCTTCCATGCTCTTCCCCACCTGTATATTTTTCTTTGCACTGAATTCAGATACCCTGTGGACATCATGTTTATGCCATCTGTAACTTTTCATTTTATATTATGCTTATGAATGTATATAACATTTCCTTTACTAAGCTTTAGATACCTGGAGCAAAAAATGTAAGTCTGCTTTATTTGCATATCCCTATCATGCCTAGAGAGTTATCGCACAGCCACGCCTTGATAAGTAGTAATGTAAATGATTCCAGAGATGGCATAATGTAGTTAACTCAATTCAACACTCATGGATTGAATGTTTACCATAAGCCTGCTGTGAATATTAGTTTTTATTTATTTATTTTTTAAATATTTTATTTATTTATTTTTAGAGCAGAAGGGAGGGAGAAAGAGAGAGAGAGAGAAACATCAATGTGTGATTGCCCCCCACTGGGGACCTGGCCTGCAACCCGGGCATGTGCCCTGACTGGGAATTGAACCTGCGACCCTTTGGTTTGCAGCCTGCGCTCAATCCACTGAGCTATGCCAGCCAGGGCTAGTTTTTATTAATTATTAAACAGATTCAGTCTTGAGCATGTGGACGAGATTGCTCCTTTTGACTTCGATCATGGGCGAAATCTTCAGGAAACTGAGGAAACTCTTGGAAATCATGGTAGCAGTGGCATCTTTGCCTGATTGAGGTGTTTTCTGTTTGTTTATTTGAAGATTGCACCTTAGAGAGCATTCCAGACACTGGATGATAGTTCTTTATTTCTGAAGCTATATCAGTAGAGACATGGAAATGAGCCTTGTTTCTTCTTGATTGTCCAAACTCATGAACTCCAGTTCAAGTCTTTGGGTAATTGTTCTGGTTGAGAAATAGCATTTTTCTGTGTATTCATGTGTACCTAGCTAATGCTGACTGCACAGGTTTGAAGGGGAAGCCATTTTGCCAATGCCCTTCTTTCTTCATAGTGAAATATCGTCTCTAAAAGCTTGGTTTGTGTGTTCCCAGTTCTTCTTTAAGACTATTTAAGCCCCTCTCTATAGACTTCCCATTAATTGCTTTACTGACTCACTTCTGTATCTAATGGCATTTACACTTGACCTCGTTAATTAATACCCATCCTGTTTGGTATTGCAACATTGATTTCCAGTTGCATTGAACAAAAATGGGAAACACACTTCCGAGGCTGGCTGAGGGCTCCTCATTACGGTATAATAGAGCAGAGTTTCGGCTGCCTTTTACTTTCTTTTTCTCACCTTTCTTTATCTAAATTTCTATGAGTGCAAATCCAGCCACATCTGAGAGGACTTTGTAATGAAGTCAGACCCCAGGTTCTATCTATACCAACTGTAAAAATTAACTTGGCGATGCCTTCTATATTTCACAGTGTTCTCACACAGGGATTGCCTCCCTTACTTCCTTGCTACAACACATCAAAAGGTATAAATATCAATGCACTGTGGATGAGGAAGCTGAGGTTCAGCAAAGCTGAATGGTCTGCTCAGGTTTATAGAGTCAGTGGGTTGTAGAGCTAGGATCTGAGTCCAGATTTTTTAAATCACAGAAGAGATTTTTTTTTAAATTTCTATATGACTCTGTACTCTTCTGAAAGTATACTATATGTAGCAATTCTGTAACACCACTAAATATCCAACAAGTCCTAAAATCTACCAATAAACCGAGCCCCCGAGCAGACCCTGGAATGGCTGTGCTTCGTTCAGATGTGACAGGGTAGGCAGCCCAGATCGATCATGGAGGGTCAGTTATGCAGTAAATGGTACTGGGAAAATGAGGTAGGTTTATGAGGAAGGAGAAATCAGTTTAGATCTTCCTATAAAACTATACATTAATATAAAATCTAGATGAATTAAAGACTTTCATTAGGAATAAAATAAATTGGGAAAATAGAAATGAATAATTGCCCAGTCCTTGATAAGGCAAAATTTACATGCTTAAAAGTAATGAGAGATCTCTCAAAGGAAGCAATCAATATCCGTTACTGGATAAAATGTTAAACTTCCTCCTGTCAAAACCATAAACAACAAGTAATAAACAGAGAAACATCCGCAACATACATGGCATAAAAGGCTTAAAACCCTTCATATCCAAAAAGCTCATATCAATCGATGAGAGAGTCATTAAAACAGATAATAAGAGAAAACGAAGGAGGAATATAAATATGCGAAAATGTGTTAAACTATTCATCAAAATTATAAAATCAAAGCAAGAAGTTACTTTTCAAAATGAAGTATACAAAGTTTGTGAAGTCCCAGCATGCTAAATAATCATTCATTCTCATACACAGACACAAACTGGTATGGCCCTTTAAGAATGGAACTAGGCCGCGTGTGTAAAGAATAGCAAAAATATCTGTATTCTTTAACCTAGCAATGCTGCTTTGGGGAATGTATCCTCCCCCCCCAAAAAAAATTAGAGATGTAACAAAGATGTATACATAAAGTATCAATCACAGCCTATTTAAGGTTAGAAAGAAATTCTGATTGTCATAGTCATGATTTTCTTCTCCTTGCCAAGAATAGGACCTTGCCCTAGGTGGAGGCTTTGAGCAATTTGCCGAATGCTGAAGCTAATGATCGGCTACAACCTAATTTATAACAGTGGAGAAATAGTTCAGTATATTACAGCATGTCCAAATAATTAAATACAATCTTTAAAATCAACAATTTGAGGAATTTTAAATTGAAAATACTATTGACGTAACAGTTTTAATAAAATGGGATACACATTATATATGCACTATGATAATATATGCAAATATATACATATACATATTGAAAGAGGCAAACACCAGACAGAAATGTGTAAGATGCAAATAGCACTGGTTATTTGCTAGAGTTAGAATTATGGATAATTGTTGTTTTCTCAAGGGTACGGTTCTGTATTTTTCAGTGTTCACATAAACCATGTACCATATTTAACTAAAACACACACACAAAATAATCTGAAGATTCATGTGAGAAATTAATTGTCATTATCACAAGATGATATGTTTTTAATTTTTGTAAATTTTCTACAATAAGCCTGTATTATTTTTAATCAGAGAAAAATGTTATATTAAAAAGAAACAGAAATCATCAGTCAATAGCATGAAAAAGTTAGCAATAAAACGTAGAAAGAATGAACATCCCAGAATCAAGATTAGCAATCGGTCTGCAGCAGGGAGACCCTGATCGGAGCGGTTGATGGATTGCTTTAAGGTCTGCATTCCTTGCCCTCCCTCTCTCCGTTGCCCTTGCTCAATAACTTTCAGTGCCCTCCCTCACTTACTCTGTGCTTGGCCTTGGCCGGTGGGCTTTGCAAATATTAAGCAGTCATTGAAACGGGCAAGTACTTTGGGGCCAGTTTTCCCCCTGTGATACCACTGTGAGAACACAGTCCATCTGTCCTGCTGGAGATGAGAGACTGGTGGCTCAGTCACCTTTGTTACCCCAGCTCACTGACAGTCAACTGCCAGACACGAGGGCTAAGATTAGAACTGCCCAGCTAGTCCAGGCTAAATTGCTGACCCACGGATGCGTGAGCTAAATAAATGCTTATTGTTGTAATCCACTGAGTTGTGGGATGGTTTGCTCTACAGCATTATTGTGACAATAGATTTGATTCAGAGGGGTGTAATGACTGTTGATTAGAAAGGGCAAAACAAAAACTCTCTTTCTGGTGCAAGGATATTTATCTCTTTAGAGGACAATAGGAAACATTTCTCTCGACAAATTCCCATTGCTCAAACATCATTCTCTCTGGCCCACTCATAGACCACAAAGGTACATAGATTTAATGGGGAAATTGCTTTTAATAAAATAGTTTAACACTCTAGCTCCTAGAAAGATTTTCATACCTATCTCTCATAGATATAAATACACTGGCATTCAGATTAAGTCATAAATCTATTATAAGTTTAGTTAGCATTAAAATGTCTCTAGGATTCCGATCAGCTGGGGCAATGACAAGCTGTGCTTTCTGGGAGGAGGAAGCTGAGAATAGATGCTGGAACCTGGGCAGCGTACCAGTGGACTGGCGTCGCAGGAGGCTTCCCAGAAAAGCAAAACCTAATTTTTCTCTGGCTGTTGCTGTACACTTTCCATGATTCTTTAAACGTCAATACCAAACATTAAAACCAAATGCGTGAATGAGAAGAGTACCAAAGGCTAAAGGCGGACATTGACTACTTACGAGCTCACTAAACATCATTACGTTTCTACCCAAGCACCGTTTAAGGGAAAAGGACCTTGTTTGTCTGATGGGCACATCGGGGTGTCAGGGACCCACGTCAGCAGCTATTTGAATCACAAAAGCAATGATATAGATGATCTAAACTGTATCAATATTGTGCTGTTCTCTTTACACAATATAATAATAAGCCCGCAGAGTGAGGGTTAGTCCCTCCATTTTACAGGACTGTAAAACAAAGGCAGCGGCTGAGGCTTAGAGAGGCGGGGACCCACGCCCAGGGCACAGGCTGGACCACGCCTGGGTCAGGGTCACGGCCATGCTTCGGGACTGGAAGGCCTACTTCCAGGCCCGGATCTTCCTGCTTCTCGTGGCACTACCTTATAGTTAGCAGCCACACTCGTTTCCACTTGTCCTGGAAGTCGCATTTACCCTCAGAAATCAACAGGTTGGCATTTTGATTTTAAAATAAAATTTAATTTCTAATGAGCCCAGTCCTCTCCTCCAGAGTCTCTTTCATTTCATATGCAATAGGGGCTTTTTCCACTGGCCTCTCATCAGTCCCCAATCATCCTGAAACCCCCGAAACAGGCACGCTTCCACCCAACAGTGTGTAGTCACTTTAACACGAGGACTTAAAGGATAATGAATTTCCTTCATTTGCTGCTTAACATATGGTACCTTCTGATTCTGTTACTAAACTATGATAATTACAAATGTGTAAATTTAATTATAATGTTTACCACGCACTGCATGGGCTCCTGATTGTAAAAACCAAGAAATATAATCCCCATATAGCTAATACGCCTTATTTTGCACCCAAGCAGACCCCAGTCTTTCCTCACCCCATTCCCCCTTTCTTCCATGGCCACCCCCCATTCCCCTTCCTGGGTGAGCCCTTTGGTCAGAGGGGCCCAGGCAGAGCCGTGCCAGCATCTCCATCAAGCCCTGCACCCAGCAAGCTGTCTCTCGGATTTTGTAAGGACATCACATTAAGGTATTAATTTACACCTGCTTAAAATCTGCTTCTCTCTGGACTGCCAATGTTTTAATAGGGGCAGTGGTTAACTTAAAAAAGAAACTCTGGCAGAAGAAATCTTAGCATGACATGTAAGCATATGAGTTGAAATACCTTTAGAAGTGACTCCTTTCCTGGTGTCCCTGGCGCATATTGGATAGGTCCTGTCTCCTTCAGTGCCACAGCATCTTCTTGTACTGAGAGCCATTAAGTCACATGGAGGCTATTGATATAAGAAACCAGACTTGAAACTCAGACCTTCAGATTACATTGTAAATGCTTTCCTATAATTTTATTTTCTGCAGCAATATTTTGGTCTGAGTCAAGGAAGGGCCATGCTGGCTCTCTTTAGGATGGGTAAAGGAAAATAAGAATACTTACAATTTATTATGATGACAATAATACCAATTTATGTGAGCAAGAAATGCCGTGCCCACATATACTCAGTGTTCTGTGTCCACACCTGAAAACATATTAGGTAGATCATAGGTAGTTATTTGTTGAATGCATAACAAGTGAATTTTTACACATGCAAACACACCATGCATACAGTCACACTTACACACATTTGCTGTACAGACACACAATGACAGGCACATGCAATGTGGAAACAAAATTATTTCCTGAGATTTTGGGAAAAAAAGACATTTTTATATATTCTCCTTACCACTGTGTATATTATACTTTTCTGAAAAATCTCAGGAAGGGGACAAATAATTGCAATTTCTCTTTCTTCTTCATGAAATATTGAATCTTATCAACTGGCAAGCTGATGGATTAATTTCTGTAGGAAACTTTCACTTAATCACTTAAATGTTTGCCGTTACTATTTAACAGCCCTAAATCTTAATGTTGTGATGGCCCAAATACCTCACTGAGAAATTAGGTCTAAAATAGATGGAATCCCACCAGATTTCTCTTTGCTAAAGGATAAGGTCTAACAAGTTTCTAACCTTTTCCAAGAGCCTCAGGTCAATCCAACAAACTCACCTGTCCCCATAAATCTGGATTTAGAAGTACTTGTGAAATTAGGACCTCAGGGCAGTGCTGTAGAAAGAAGGAGGAAGCTAAATAAAACGTCAGCGCCTTTTCCTTCTCACTTACCCAGTGAGGTTCTCACCCCTCTTCAGTCTTACAAATTTAAGGCAGAACCAGCCACTAGCCCCTCTAGCTTGGATTATTACATTTCCCAGATAACTCTCCAGTGCAGATATAGAATAGGGTAGAATTTCATGAAGTAGTCCCTATTTGCATGATTTCCCCCAGCAAGTATTTGATTAATAAGTACCATGCTGGATACTGTAGAAGAAACTTTATTTTATTCTTTCTCCACTCAACACAGGTTTATTGAGCATTTACTATATGCCAAACACTATTCTAGGTTCTACGGGCCAAGCAGTAACAAAACATGATTTAAAAAATCCCACCAAAAGACATTGCACTTATATTCAATTAAAAGAAAATAAATATTAAAAACCAAACAAATTAATAACATTATGTAATTCCCACCCTGTGCCCCCAGGTGAAAAAGAGTGTAGAGAGCTAACAGTAATTACTTTGAAACGTGTCCAACCCCTTTGCACTATACCAGAGACATGAGTTACACTGAAATGCATGTTTGGTGCTTGTGTTGATGGCATGGAGGTCGCAGTTTAGGGGATTGATAGAAGGCTGAGCTACATTAATTGACCTGTTCGTTCCCTCTCTTTTATTATTATTTTTAAGGACAGGTGTATTCTTCTTCCTTTTTAGTCACACTACTTATGTTGTACAACTTGTCCTGCCTTCTCATTTTATTTTACTCTCCATCAGTAAAAGTTTAGGAGTTTAAAAAAAAAACAACTCTTAAGTAATGTTAGTAAAGATAAAGTAATCATCTTCTTTTGAGACCTACTGGGCAATATTCAGTAAAAGTAAAACTATATGTATCCTACATCTTAATAAGTCTACTTGTTGATGTATACATCGAAGACATTCTTATAAATGTGTACAAGGAGATGTATACAAACATGTTTATCTCAGCGTTGTTTATAAAGGGAACTAGTAACAATAACCTGGTAAAACTAATAAATGAATTCAGCAAAGGAGTAGGATACAAAATCAGCATGTAAAAATAAATTGTGTTTCTATACACAAACAATGATCAATCTGAAAAGGAGATGTCAAAAACAATTCCATTTACAATAGCATCCAAAACTATAAAATACTAAGGTTTTAGCTATGAACAAAAAAAAACTATACAGTGCAAACTATAAGACACATGGAAAACCATAAAGATACACTCGCTCTTCAAAATCACTGGAACAATTATTTGCCATTTTCTATTCCATCTGAGTGTTAGGATTACTTTGTCATACATCACAGAAATCTTATTGAAATTTTTGTTTACTACACTGAGTTATCCCATCCTTGAACACTGTATATCTGAGTATTCTTTTTTTTAGTATTGCTTTGTTGTTGTTCAATTACAGTTGTCTGCATCCTATCTCAGTATTCTTTGCTATCTTTTAATAAATTTGTATAATTTTTTCCATGAAGGTATTGTACATGTTTTAAAACTTTTATTTTTAAAGAACTTTCTGCTTTAGAAAAAACAAACATAAAGATACAAATAAATGAAAGGATATCCTATGCTCATGGATTGAAAAATGAATGTTATCGTTAAAATGCCCAAACTGTCCAAAGCAGAATCAATGCAATCCCTATCCAAATCTCAGTGACATATTTTGCAGAAATAGAAAAACCCATCCTAAAATGTATGTGAAATCTCAAGGGATCCTGAATTTCCAAAACAATCTTTAAAAAGTAGAACCAATCTGGAAAACATACAGTTCTGAATGTCAACATGTACTACAAAGCTACATTAAAATGTTGATATCAGCATAAAGAAATATATCAGCATAAAGAAATATAAACCAATGGAATAGAGTAGAAAGCCAGAAATAGACCGTTGCGTGTAAGATTGAATGAGTTCCGACAGGGGTGCCAAGTCCGTTCTGTGGAAGAATGGACAGTTTTTTCTACAAATGATGCTGGGAAAACTAGACATCCACACACAAAACAATAAAGCTGGGCCCTTACCTACCATCATAGACCGTGGTAACCCAAAATGAATCAACGACCTAAATTGAAGTCCTAAGACAACAAAACTTAAAAAGAAAGAAAACTTAAAAGAAAACATAAAAATAACTCACAACGTTGGCCATGGTAATATTTGTATATATATGACACCAAAGGAACAGGTGCAATAACAAAAAAGACAAATTTAACTTCATAAAAATGTTTTTAAAAGGACCTCAAAAGACACTACCAATATAGGAAATAGGCAACCCACAAAATGGGGCAAAATGCTTGCAAATTATATATTTGACAATTAATATCCAAAATACATTGGGAACTCCTAAAACTCAATGACAGCAGGAGCAAAACAAACAAGCTGATTAAAAAATAGAGAATTTGAATAGATATTTTTCCAAAGAAGATGTACAAATGGCTAATAAGCACATGAAAAGATGCGCAGTATCACTTATCATTAGAGAAATTCAAATTAAACTTAAAATGACACTCCCTTGTATCCATTAAGATGACTACAATTAAAAAAGAGAAAACAAGTGTTTATGAGCATGCAGAGTATTTGGACCCCTTGTGTGCATGGTTGGTGGGAATGTGGACTGGTACAACAGCCGTGGAAAACAGTACGGCAGTCCCCAGAAAACAGAAAATTGAATTTCCTTATGACCCGGCAGCTCCCCGTATGGCTGCGCACTCCCAAAGAATTGAGACAGGGTGTCGAAGAGAAAGTTTTACACTCTTAGTCATAGCAGGGTTATCTATGATAGCTAAAACAACCCAAATATTCATCGACAGAAAAATGAATGAGCCAAGTGTGCAATGTACATACAATGAAATGAATATTCTTCAGCTTTAAAAGGAAGTTCTGTAACACATTGTGACATGCTACAACATGGATGAACCTTGAGGACATTACGCTAAGTGAAATAAGCCAGTCATGACAAGACAAATCCTATGCAGTTCCACTTCTGTGAAGCACTGGAGTAGGCGAAATCACAAAGACAGAAAGCACGGTGATGGTTGCTGGGGCCTGGGGGAGAAGTGGGTGGGGAGTTATTGTTTAGTGGGTGTTGATTCCCAGTTTTAGCAGATGAATAGATTTACGGGGATGTGTGCATGGCAGTGGGAATGTATTTAATGCCATTGAATCATAAACTTAAAAATGGTGGAGATGGTAAATTTCATTATGTGTACTATATATTCGAAAAACAGGTAGCTTAAAGTAATAACAGGAACAATGTATTGGTTGATTATAGCATAGGGATTATTACAATAAATAAAGCTAATGTTACAAAAGATGAGAAAAATAAATTGAGGATACCGTGTAATAAGAAACCTGAGTACCCCTTCAACGCTATTGAAGAAGTCATTTAGATTAGTTAAAAATATATACTGTAAATTCTAAGGCAACACCAAATTTTATTGAAAAGGCAGTTAATTGATATGTTGAGAGAAAATACAAAATAGAATTATGTGAAATGTTCAGTTAAAACTACAGAATGCAGAAAATAGGGAAGGGAAGGATGAGAGTTCAAGTGCAACAAATAGTGAACAGTCATAAAAATAGTAACAGTCTAACTATGTCAATTCACTTTAAATGTGAATGGTCTAGATACACCAATCACAGATGGAAATTTCAAGAGCAGATAAAAATACAAGACAAAATTCTATGTTGTCTTTAAGACACTCACCTTAACTATAAAAATGAAAATAAGTTAAAGTGAAAAGATAAAGATATACCATGCTAACACTAGTAAAAAAAGCTAAAGTATCTCTATTAATTTAAGAAAATTCAAACTTTAAAACAAAACAAAACAAAAAAAAGATCATCAGGGAGAAATAGGGAAATTATATAAAGAGGTCACTTCTCAAAAAAAATGTGATAATCCTAAATGTGTATGCACTTAATAAAAGAGCATCAAAATATAGAAGGTAAAATCCAACCGAAATGAAAGAAAAAAAAATGGATCCACTATTCTAGTTAGAGATGCGAATACCCCACTGTCAGGGATTGACTAATCAAGCAGGCAGAATATCAGAAAGGATATAGATCATCTAGCACTGTTAATCAACTTGACCTCATTGATATGCATAGAATACTTCATCTAACAACAGCAGAATGTTCTTTGAAGTTCACATGGAATATTCACCAAAATGAATACACTATGGGTCATGACAACTTTGAATACCTAGAAAATATAATAGAAAAATAAATATAGAGAAATAGAAAATAAATAAGTAAAATGACATGAAGTATGTTCTCAGACCACATATGAATTAAATCAGAACATAAAAGGAGAGGATGAAACAGGTAAAGCTCTCATAGGCAATCAAAGTTAGGTCCCTATCACCTTAAAAATGGACTCTTAAAACTTATTTTGGTAATCATATATATAACTGTACAAATCATTTTGTACACCTAAAACAAATACAATGTTACATATCAATTTTATCTCAACTTAAAAAATAAATAAAATATGAAATCAGTACAAAACTATTTGTCCAAAGCACTCATAATTTTGTAAAATAAAATAATTATATTTGTAAATTCATAGAAGGAACTGCATTATAAATTAATGATTATGATTGTTTGCGTGATAGGAAAACAGTTGCTTTTTACTGTTATTTTTCTTTTCTCAAAATTTCTTTAACAAGTTTAACTTTCACAGTCAAAAATATTTCAGATTCTTGTTTTCAATTTTGATTAGAAATGTTTTTCAAAAACACAAAAAGGTAAAAACAATAATACAAAAACACTTACCATATTTTTCAGACCATGAGATGCACCTAGGATTTAGAGGAGGAAAATAGGAAAAAAAATTTTGAAGCAAAAAATGTGGTAAAATATTTAATAACATAAATAACATATTTCACCAATGTAAATGTAAACAGAACATTTGGACTATAAGACACACCCTCATTTTCCTCCCAAATTTGAGGGGGAAAGTGCGTCTTATAGTCCGAAAAATATGAATATTTCCATTCTCAAATTTTAGCATTTTTGCCGTGTTTTATTTATCCATTTTTAAGCTATGCCATCATAATATTGTACCTTTATCAATTCAATTTTCTACACCTAAAATAATTACTTTTTATGTAACTACAATATCATTATAATCCTGATAAATTTACCAGAAGTTTCTTCGCATGATTTTGTACCTATTTTCCTACTCGGATTTCTTAAATTTTACCCAAAGTATCTCTTAGAGTTGGTTTGTTCAAACTAGAATGTAATCAGGAAGCAGTTGATGTTATGCGGGGTTCTTTCTAAGAAGCCTGACTAATTGGAACTTCCTGATAAATCATCATGTTTCACTACAAACATTGCATTTGAAATCTGGGTCAGCTTTGACATGGGCAGAGAAGTGAGGAGGTCATTTCAGGAACAGAGGTCAAAGTGAGGAACTGTAAGAGAGACAGAAAGGTAACAGATGTGTTTGGGAAGTGACAATTAGCCCAGTTTTTTTTCTTTTTTTTTTTTTAATTCAGAAGGATAAGAGATAATGGGTGGGGTAAATAAACAAAATAAATTGGGTTCAGATCACGGATGGCCTTGAAGTCATTTACAGGTCCCTTGGCAGACAAGTGGAGAATGTAAATGAGCCCAGGTGTGAACAGCCCGCCAATCTGGGATGCCTGTAGGACAGTTGCTCTGCTTTATTCATTTGTGCATCCCTGGCACCTAGCCAAGTGCATCTTTTATGATGTTCACAATGTATTCATTGTTGGAAACATGATGTTACTGAAGAAATTTTACTTAAAGACTAAAATGCTAAAACCTCCTTTGGGAAGATTTAGAAAATTTGTCGGTAATGATGATGAGTAGAATAAGAATTTAGGGAAGAGAATTAACTGAATCCATTGAAGCAAGAAGGATTCACAGAGACGGGGGTTTGGCTAAAAAAAGACCGTTTTATCTATGAGATGTCTTAGGTAAGCCTCATCATAACTGAAAGGAAAAAACACTTAAAGTAGTTGCATAAAATATGAAGAAAAGGAAAACAGAACACAGCACCACAGAAAAATACCAATTTACAAAAGTGGACAAACAGAGGGAGAAAGAAAAATGGAAATATAAAGCAATCAGAAACAATAAGATAGCATTAGTGAGTCCCTAAATATTAATAATAACTCTAAATATAAATGGATTGAATTACCAATCAAGAGGCACAGAATGGCTAGATAAACTTTAAAAAAAAAAAGGAGACCCAACTATATACTTTCCTTAACAGAATCACTTCAGCTTTAAGGACACCCACAGATTCAAAGTCAATGGATTCACAAAGATATTTCATGCAAAAGGAAATCAATTGGAAATGGATAGCTTTACTTATATCGGACAAAATAGACTCTAAGTGGAAAAAATGGTAACCAGAGACAAAGAAGGTTATGATATAGCGTAAAGGGGTTGATTCATTATGAAGACATAACAGTCATAAATGGATACACACCCAATAGCAGAGCACCTACATACATTACACAAATACCAACGGATCTGAACTGAGAAATAACAATGCAGTGATAGTAGGGGACTTCAATTCTCCCCTTTCAGCAATGAATAGATTATCCAGACAAAATCAATAAGAAAAAAATAGAACTTGAACCATATGTTATTTCAAATGTAACTGAGACTGTTATAGAACATTTCATTTGTCACAAGCAGATGCATATTCTTCTTAAGTGTACCTGAAACATTTTCTTAGATAGACCCTATAACAAGACACAAGGCTTAGCAAATTTAGTAAAATGAAACTCATACTGAGTATTTCTTCTGACTACACTGCTATGAAATCAACCACAAAAGGAAAGCTGGAAAATGTAGAAATATGTAGAAATTAAACTATACACTCCTGAACAACCAATGGGTCAAAGAAGAAATGAAAATGAACATTTTTTAAAAATCTCAAGGCAAATGGAAATGAAAACACAACACACCAAAACCTATCAGAAGTTGCAAAATCAGTTCTGAGTAGAAAGTTTATAGAAATAATAGCATATGTTAGGAAAACAGAAATAATTCAAATAAACAAAAATAAATGTGTATGTTAAGGAACTGGGAAAAAATGAAACAGGCCAAATTTAGCAAAAAGTAGGAAATAACAAAGATCAGAGTAACATTAAATAAAAGATAACAGAAAAAAACAGAAAAAAAATCAAACTAAGAACTTTTTTTCAGAAAGATAAAATTTTAAAAAAGCTATAGCTAGCCTAGGTAAATAAGGCAAAAGCCAAATGAAATCACAAATAAATGTGGAGACTTTACAACAGATACTATGGAAATACAGAGGATTATGAGACACAATTATAAAAAATTATATGCCAAGAAATTACATAACCTAGAAGAAACAGATAAATTACTAGAAACATAAATAAATTGGGAAGAAGTAGAAAATCTAGACAGAGCAATAGCAAGTAAAGAAATGGAATCAATAATCAAAAAACTTCTCAACACAGAAAGCCTGTGTCTGGATGGCTTTCCTGGTAAATTCTACCAAACATTTAAAGAAGAATTAATGTCAATTTTTTTCCAACTCTCGTAATAAATTGAAGAGGAGGAAATACCCCCAACTCATTTTATGAGGCCAGCATTAACCTGACACCAAAGACAGATAAGAACACAACAAGAAAACGATAGGCCAGTATCCCTGATAAATGTAGATGTAAAAATTCTCAGCAAAAAAATAGCAAGCCAAATTTCGCAACACATTAAACACATTTTACACTGTGAAAGAGCGACATTTGTCCCCAGGATGCACGGGTGACACAACTTATGCCAATCCATAAATGCGACACACCACATTAACAGATGAAAAATAAAACTCATACGATCATCACAATAGGTGAAGACTAGCGTTTAACAAAATACAACATCCTTTAGTGATAAATAATATCTTCAACAGTTGGTATGGACGGAACATACTTAAGCCTGATTCAGTCCATACGTGGCAAACACACAGCTCCCGTGCTCAGTGGTGACACATTGAAAGCTTTCCCTCTAAGAGTAGGAACAAAACGGGTTCTCGCTGTCACCGCTCTTATTCAACATGGTGTTGGAAGCCCTAGCTAGCACCATGATGCAGGACAAAGAAAGAAAATCATACAAATTGGAAGAAGTGGAACTATCGCTATTGGAGATACAATTTCATATACAAAATTCCTAAAAACAATAAAAAAAGTATTGAATTAATCAACAAATTCAGTAAAATTGCAGGACATAAAATCAACATATAGACATTAGTTACGTTTCTATACACTAACAATAAAATATCTGAAAAAGAAATAAAGAAAACTATCCCATTCACAATAGCACCAAAAACAATAAAATAGCCCTGGCTCCTGTACATAAGTGGATTAAGTGCAGGCCTATGAACCACAGGGTCACCAGTTCATTTCCCAGTCAGGGCACATGCCTGGGTTGCAGACCAGCTCCCCAGTTGGGAGTGCACAAAAGACAACCACACACTGATGTTTCTCTTGCTCTCTTTCTCCTTACCTGCCCCTCTCTCTAAAACTAAATAAAATCTTTAAAAAATCTACATACTAAAAAAAACAACAAAATACTTAGGAATATATTTAACAAGTGAAGTAAAAACATCTGTACAATAAAAACTACAAAGACCTTAATGAAATAAATTGAATAAGACACAAAACAAAAAGAAGGTATTTCATGTTCATGCATCAAAATAATTAACATAATTAAAATGTTCGTGCAACCTAAAGCTATCTCTTGAGTTAACACAATCCCTATCAAAATTTCAATAGTTTTTTTTTTTTCCACAGAAAAAACTAAGTCTGTTTTCAGTTCCTGATTTCAAACTATACTTACATGGTATAGTAATTAAAACAATTTGGTATTAAAATAAAAATAAATACATAGACCAATGGAGTGGAATAGAGAGCCCAGAAATAAATCCATTTTGGACAGTTAACTAATTTGACAAGAGAGCTAAGAACACTAAATGGAGAAAAAGACAACGTTTTCAACAAATGGTGTTGGGAAAAAAAAAATAACCACATGTAGGAAAAGAAAACGGGACCCTTTCTTATACCACTCATAAACATTAACTTGAAATGGATTAAATACTTTAAATGTAAGCTGATGTCATAAAACTCCTAGAAGAAAACATAGGGAAAAAGATCCTTGATATTGGTCCTGGCAATTATTTTTTAGATACAATACCAAAAGCACCAGTACAAAAAAACAAAAACAAAAATTAATTGCATTATATCACACTACAAAGTTTTGCAGGAAAAGAAACAATCAACAAAATAAAAGGCAACCTGTAGAATGGGAGAAAATATTTGCAAATCACACGTCTGACAAGGAGTTAATATTCAAAATACATAAAGAATTCATACAAGTCAGTAACCAAAAATCTAATTTAAAAATGGGCAGAGCAACAAAATAGACATTTTTCCAAAAAGACCTCCAAATGACCACCAGGCACATGAAAAGATGCTCTGTATCACTAGTCATCAGAGAACTGCAAATCTAAACCGGAACGAGATAACACCTCCCGTCCGTGAAAATGGCTATCATCGAGAAGACCAGAGAAACCAAGTGCTGGCAAGGATGTGAATAACAGAAGCAGTTTACACAGTTCGCCGGTATGCAAATTGGTTCAGTCACTATGACAAACTGTATGGAATTTCCTCTAAAATTAAAAATAGAACTACCGTTTGATCTAGTAATTTCACTGCTGGGTTTATACGTACCCAAAGGAGGTGAAAACAGGATATCAAAGAGATACATTCACACCCATGTTTATTGCAGCATGTTTTGCAATAGCCAAGACATGGGAACAATTTGAGTGTCCATCAACAAATGAATGGACAGGAAGAAGCGGTATGTATCTATACATGGAGTACTATTCATCCATGAGAAAGGAGAAAAGGTTGCCACTTGTGACAACATGAATGGCCCTGAAAGGCATTGTTCTCAGTAAGATGAGTCAGAAGGAGAAAGACAAGTAGAGTATGATATCACTTATCTGTGGAATACAAAAAAAACACTAACTCTTAAAAACAGAGTAGAATAGTGATTACTGAAATCTGGGTTGGGAGGCATGGGGAGACTGGGGCAAAGCTGTTGAAGGGTGTACAAACTTACAACTCGTAGCTAAATATGTTCTGGAGACCTAATGTACTGCATAGACCTTTAGACAGCCAACAATACTGTATCACAAACTTCAGAAGCACTAAGATACTAGATCTTAACTGTTCTTACCACAAAAAAAGAAATTATAATAATGTGACATAATAGAGGTGTTAGCTAATGCTACGGTGGTAATCATGTTTCAATATAGAAATGTATCAAACCAACCATTTGTACACCTTAAACTTGTACAATTTTATATGTCAACCATATTTCAATAAAATTAATATAAAAATAATCAAAATCAAAACTACACGGGGAGAAGAGATAAATCTCCCATACGGAAGAATTTTAAGTACTCTGTGCATATGCTCTCCTGTCAAAGAGGTGGAGCGTAACTCCCCGGCCTGTGAGCATGGGCTGTGCAGAGTGACGTCCTCACTAAGAGGACAGAGTGAGCGGGGCAGGAGGGCCGGTAACTAAGGCCTCAGTGGAGAACCTGGCAAGTACCATGTCGGGCAGGTGGTCAAAATTAACATCAGCTATACATCACGTTGATCGTCTGTACCTGGATTTCAAGTGATAAGAATGGCAGCTTACTTCCATGGTCTTCTTCCTCAAAATCCATCATCATGAGAAAATCAACAGACAAATCTAAATTAAGTGATATTCTACAAAATGCCTGACTCGAACTCCTCGGAACTGTCAAGATCATTACAAACAACGAAAGTATGAGAAACTGTCACAGCCGACAGGCGTCTATAGAGACCCAATGACTAATTGTAATGTGGAATCCCAGGACAGCACATTCATTAGGCAAAAACTAAGGAATTCAGAATGGAGTACGGGCTTTAATAGCAATGTGTTGATGTCGGTTCATTAATTATGAGAAATGTACCATACAAATATAAGATGTTAACATTGGAAACTAGTGATGGGGTACATGAAAACTCATTTTCTCCTGCGAAAACAATATGCCATCTCTTCTCTTTTGCTTTGAAATATGGCCTTTATAATTCCCTAAATCCCATATGCCTTGGTGTCTCTGTGGATCCACTCTGGTCCACGGATCTATTTATGACTCAGTGACAAGCTCTTTATTTGCTACAATTTTACAATTATTTTAATATCTGGTAAAGGGAGTTCCTCCTAATTATTCTTGTTTTTAAGAAATTTCTTAACTATTCTCATTTGTTTCTTTTTCCATTTTAATTAAATTTTAATCAACTTAACTAGTTTCACAAACATATAACTAATCAGCATTTTTAATGGACTGTTAAAATTATGTTTTAACTTAGGCTTGAACTGTTGTGAATATTGGCTCCTCCTGTGCAGCATGTGACCCTGTCCATACAATTCTTGGTTTATAAACTTCAGTAGAGTTTTATTAACATTTAATTAGACAGATTCTGCCAATGTTTAACATATTTTGATCATCATTTTTACCTTTTTGACTGATATCCTTCATACTATTTCATCTTGCATTTATCTCTTAAGTAATTTTTGTTTGAGCTTAAGACCGTCATTTATGTTTTGCATAATAAAACTGTGGCCAAATACCTCCCGTGTTTTCTTAAGACTTCAAATAATTTTTAGTTGGCTTTCTTGACATTTTCCTGTTTACAATAGTCATGCACTTAGAAATGATCAGACATTTCCCTCCTTCATTCCAGTTCCCCTCCTGCATCCAGACTGGGTGCCGCACGCCTGCTGGGGTAAGATCTCCCTCCCCGTCAACCTCAGCAGGTCATTCCCGTTCTACTCTCTCCTCCTACCTGGTTTATGCTGTGGTTTCACTCATGCACACAAACTCTAGGAATTTTCTGGTAAAGAGTGCTTGGGGTATAAATTTGGAAGACTTTACATGCTTGAAAAATGTCCTTATAGTCCATGAAGTGATAGTTTGGGTGCCATTGAATTTTCCTGGGCATTTTGCAGGCATTTACCACTGCCCTGTAGCTTTCATTGCTGCTATTGAGAAGTCCAACAGCATTTAAAAAGAAATTGTATGTGATGACCTTTTTAATCTCTCTGAAAAGTTCTAATATCTTAATTTTTCCTCTTTTCCTTGAAATTTCTGGATGATGCAGCTTGCAGCAGAACTTTTTCTTATTTTTTTTTTTTTAACTCAAGAGTGCTGAGGGAAATAGTGGGTCATTTCAAACCAGAATTCATGTTCTTCAGCTTTTGCAATTTTTAAAAATATTACTTTGTTTGTAAATTTCCTCTTGACTGTTTCATTTGCTCTTCTCTGAAACTCCTTTACACTATATGTATGACTTCCTTTGTTAATCCCTGATTTCCACATCTTTTCTTATCGATTTTCTTCTGTCTCCTTGTTCTCTGTCTTTTGACACTGCCTCACAGTTATCCTCCGACCCTTCTATTAAATATTTTATTATTGCTGTCATTAAAAAATATTTTCTATGTTGCTCTTTTCATAGCAACCTCTTCTTTTATTGTTGCCATAAATGATATATTTGCTTTAATGCTAATATTTTCTTTGATTGTTTTTTTCCTTTGTCTCCAAGCAGGGTCTCCATGTCTTGAAAGTGTTTCTTTTGTTATTTTGGATTCTGGTTATCCTGTTAGAAGTTTCCTTAAACATGTGATAAGGACATTATATTTATTTATGAGTAAGCCAATAAAAAGATCACCGGAAAAAAACTACAAGTCCTGCTAAGGGCAGAAGCAAGGATTGTACCTGGTTAGTTTTGTTTTGGATTTTTTTTGGGGGGGGTGGGGGGCGCGGCTAAAAAGACAGGGACAAGCAGTGGCATGTTACCAGGGGAGTCCCATGACTTGTTATAGAGATGGTCACTTAATCGTTTTATTTCTGCTGTGGACCTGAAGTCCTCTATCGTCTTGTTCAGTTTCTCCTTAGGATAAATCTCTTGTCTACTGCCAATGGAGCAGTAATTACTGGCAGCTCAGGGAAGAAAGAATATCTAGGACTCTACCTCTTTCCCCTGAAGACTTAAAACAAATCCTTCTTTATTCAGCCCTATACTTTGTGGCCTAATATATTTAGAGGTGCCTAATGCCTCCAATTTCTGAGATTCTCTGCTGTTCTGCAGGGTAGATTCAGAATGCACCTTGGTATTCTTAACTTAAAAAGGATAGGCACACAAGTGGAATATCTGTTTGTACAGAGCCCGAGAGACTCTTTCGAGAAAAATAAGCCTAAGGAAACCCAGAGCGAAGCATAAGGAACTTGACACAGGAATCCTGAACCCTTAGGTTAGAAAGCGGGGATTCTTACAACCTAAGAGCAGAGGCTGTTTCAACCTCCCCACAGCCACTCTCTGCTTTAAGTAGATGTTGAAGCGCTCGGAGGAAAGTAGATTTTAAAGTACTGAAGATCTGTTTTACTGAATTTTACAATCCGGTGATGCTGAAACGGTAGATGTTCAGGACCTTTTTAAAAGACTGAGCCTCAAGCAGAAAAGAACATTCTCCCCATTTAGGCAGAGTCCAACCTGCACTTTTGGTGGCCTGGGGTCTCCAAAAAGTTGTTACGTTTCAGGAATGGGATGGGTATAGTACTGAGCCTGAGGGACTGCAGAGACAATGAGACTGCGGCAGCCATGCCTGGATTGCCACAGCTGGTAGAGAGGTGGTGAACACCAGTGGACACAGTTGATTCAGACACAAAGTCCCAGAGGAACTGAGGTACCTACACCTGCAATGCAGAGCAGAAGCAACACCTGGCAAAGTGGTATGGATGCCACAGGAGTAGTTTTTACCTAAACAAATGTGGAACAGTAACCTATTGGCTTCTATAAGTATTTGCAAGAGACTTAGCCAGTTAGGGAAAACCAGAGACTGTGCTATGTGACAACTGAGGTGCTTGTACCACAGTGTAGACAGTCTGTGAGCCTATAGCTTCGTCCGCAACCCACGTAGTAACAAGTCTCAGAACTGTAGGGATGCGGTGCTCTTGCCTCAGACCCTGGCATCGTAAGCTTGCCGAGCTGCCTGGTATAGAAAGGGCCCCACTCATGTTTGCCCCACTTGGCAAACACGCTCCTTGGGCAGAGGACGTGCATGTGGTGGCCTTCAAAAAAGTTCCACAGCCATTAAAGAAGGAAAGATTTTTTTCCTGTTACCAACTTGCAGGAACCAACCAAGCTGTAGGTCAGACTCTTTATATAGCAAGACTGAATCGACTCTGCTTGATTGGTATGCCAATGCTGCAGGCAGTCCGCATGCAGGTCCCTTGACCACTCCCGGCCTAACCTATCAAGCCCAGCTTCCAAATCTCATCTCTCTCTGCTGCAGGGCACCAAAGCTATTGGATTGTTGTCCAGATAGATATAGGAAGTGGGGTATCAAGCTACAATGGATAGTGAAATTATGCAGCCCTGCAGATATAGTGGGATGTCTTAAATAGGAGGAAAATAAGGATGGGGGTGGGGGAAGGAGAGAAATACTGAAGTCACATGCACACACGCTTCGATAATAATGTAGACCTTTTGCAACAGTGTCATGGAGAAGAGCACACACTCATTCAACATGTGGCGAATGTGATCCTAACCTTGTTATTCAAAAGGGAATACTGACACTTATCTAGTGAGAGAAAGAGCCAGCTGTTAACTGCTTTGGTTACTATGCTGTCATCAGGCACTTTTTCCTCTGCACACGGATGATCTCACTTGCCACAATGACAAGAGACACTCATAATTTAGCCCGTAAGCAATTCAGGCCAATCGTGGAGGCTAGGGGTTAGGAAGAGACACTAGCCACATCCTTCATCTCAGAGCTTTTAAGATATACAGGAAAAATTAACGGCCAGTGGTTATTTATTAAAATCTCAGGAAAGGTTTTCTTAATGCACATTATCCCTATAGAAATATGAGGTGATGCATGCAACCATGTTTTTTGGCTCAGAAAGTTTAGGGACCCATAAATTTGGGTGTCATAAAATAACCTTGTTACATTTAAAAATCAGCATCGTATTTGTGAAAAATAGAGACCATGTCTGAAATAATTGGGGTATCTTTGAAACCTGCACTCATGTTCCTACATGGCGATGGTGTATCAGAGATGGGAAGGATCTAGAAATCACACATTTATTTATACAATGTATGACAATGAAAGAAGATGGGTAGGTTGAGATCCAAGCACTTAATGATGTTAAAACCTGAAATACAAGACATATTAGTCTAAGCATCTTAGAAGAGGTTCAGAAATTGAGCTTCAGGGTTGCAGAGATGACCACGCCTCTTAGCGCATCCAGATAATAGCTTCATATGGCGCCTCCAGCGGTAGGATTCCTTAATGCTAGAATAATGGCCTTTGTCTTCCACATTGGCTGACTCATTCCATCATTAAAATTCAGTAGGATTGCCACACATTTGAGATATATTTCATGTTGTGTTTTAAAGACTCATGTAGGCATACTTGTTCATTGGTCATTGCTCCTTCTCAGATTTTGAGGGTTTTTTTTCTGAGTGTCAAGAATGGTTCTCCTACAGAGCTTTTTGCTCAAATAATTGTTCTTTAAGGTTTTCATTTGGTATACTGGTTGTTTAAAGACCACCTGGGGAATTTGTTCCAAATGCAATGGTAACTCTTTCCTAGGTCTAAAAAATGCCAAAGGGAGCTGATTTAAGGAAGTTTCCTTAGGTGATTCTAAAATGTGCACCTTTTCTTTTACAAGTGGATAATCTGCAGTCCCAAGAGGGGAAGTCATTTATTTCACATTTCACCACTGGCTTGTGCATACGCCGGGACTAGAACACAGGTTTTCTTTATCCTATAATACTTTGAGCAAAGACACCTGGTTATTTCTCCAGCAGAACATCCGGAAGGCGGTAAGGGTACACTTCTTTCTGCCTTTATGTCTTGCTCCTTAGATCCCAACCTAGTTGTACTAGTCTCTTAAAATATAACATCTTGTTTGGCCTGTTAAAATGTAACTTCCCAGGCCTCCATGCTCAGCTCTTTTGTTTGACCATTTATCAGGCGTTTTCTGCCAAGAGCCAGTGACTTGGCTCACTTCGCTACCCTGCCCCAGAGAGCTTCATTTGTGCTGATTACTCTGCATTTCACATAAAAGTCATTAAGAATTCTGTTTTAGGGAATAAAAGAATGCAAATGAGGTAATTATGAGCTCCACTTACCTTACTAACCCCGTGTATTGCGTAATGGTTAACACTTTCACATGATCCGTTCCCAGGTAAAATCAGGAAGACAGGAAGCGATATTCTCGGCATAGAAAACAGTAATGAGGTTTGTTTTGTAGTGACTTCTTTTTCCTTTGGGGAGACTTAGGGAGGGCCTTTCAATGCAAGCTGAGAACTAGACAGCTTGAGAAATGGCTGTGTATTGCTGCTTTTAACTTCCACCTAACTTTTGCATAAATTAAAGTCAAGTTGCAGAGGTTTCCTCATAACAACATTTCACACTTGGAAAGCAGAATTCATCTGAAAAACTCTTTAAGATACAGCCATATGATTGTTTTCGCTTACTGGGTAAATGTATCTTCCCACATAACATAAGTTGGCTGTTGAGCGTGAGAGAGTCGAATGACACTGGGCAGTGCGGTAGCCAAATCTGGTCCTTGTCTTCTCCCTGTGGCAAAAAGAAGGTTCTTATTCCTATACCAACACCCACATTGCAGAATGAAGACAGAGTCGAATACCTGCCCAGAAATCACAGAAAATCATTATACAGATAAAGCCTTTGTTATATTAAAGGCTTGCTCTCTCTGTTACATGGATTTATAAATTGGAATCTGGATTCATCAAAGAGGGCTATTTTAAGGTCCTTGGTTCCTCATCTGATTAAAATAAGAAAGCCTCGGTAATCCTGTCTTTAAAAATTTTGTATTACTCTTTTAAAATTCCATGTATAGGTGATTAAATGATTTGGTATGAATGCATGGGAATTTTCCCCTGTGTTTCGCCCCTTAACTCTCATCCAGAATGAGTCCCACTGTTTCCAGCTCCTGATCTCTGATACTTCAGCCTTGCAGCAGACCTTGTTGCCGGGACATTTAGTATGGAGGTAAGAAAGAGGGATGCTATGCAGTGACTCATTTAGAGGATTAGCAGCATTACCATTTACATAACGCTCCAACCTAGAACATGCTGATGGCCTCTCAATGGCACTTTTTTTGTTTAATAACCTCAGTTAGCTTCTCACTGTTTACTGCATTTAATTTATCTTAGAAAGTCAGTTAACTCTGCTTCAACAGATCATTTCAGCCCCATCTCCAGCCACCCACAAATGTTCTATGCCTGCCAAATCACTTTCAATTCTCACCGCCGAAAGGCCTCCTGGTCTTCTCTGCTAAGAAAATGTCTATTCATCATTCAGAAGGCGATGTAAATGGCACTGAGTGAAGCCATCCTTCCCTTCCCAGTTAATATTAAATTCTAATTTAGACTCATATTTTACTATACCACACTTACTGCACTTCATTTATTTACTTTATTTTCACACTGTCTCTCATAAGCTGTGATTTCCTCAATGTCTGTAGGATTTATCTTTTGTCTTGGGCACCACACTGGGTGATATCTGGCCTTTAACAGATCCTTGATAAAGATGTTTATGAATTAGTTAACTCATTAATTAATTAATTTGTAAAGTACATGCAGTTTTGGAAGGTTATCAAGGGGCATGGCTAACCACACAGAAGCTGAAATGAAAATAAAACAGAGAAAGATGATCCAGGAAAAAGAGAACAAAGCATGCTTACTTATCATAGAAACTCTTATCGTCAAATGAATCCAAAACAGTTGTTACTAAAACTGGCTGTGTGGAAGGCATTTTTGCCTTGAGGTATTCATTCTCTGATAACTTTTAAATTTTATTATGGTGACCCCATTTAAATACAACTGTTGAGCCCTGGCTGGCGCAGCTCAGTGGATTGAGCACAGGCTGCGAACCAAAGGGTCGCAGGTTCGATTCCCAGTCAGGGCACATGCCTGGGTTGCAGGCCAGGTCCCCAGTGGGGGCCACATGAGAGGCAACCACACATCGATGTTTCTCTCTCTCGCTCTCCCTCCCTTCCCCTTTCTAAAAATAAATAAATACAATCTTTTTTTAAAAAAAAATTTTTTTAAATAAATAAATAAATACGACTGTTGAATGGCAGTTTAATGGAACACAGATAATTGTTGCAAAAAGATCAGCAAGGGTGATCATAGTCGGAATAAGTTATCACGAAGGAGGTAGGACTTGAGTTATTAATGGAGGGACAAGTGGGATTTACAAAGAATCGTGAAATAGAGAATGTTAAATTGGACAGACCTTTCATGATTCTCCAAAATGTAAGCTCCACGACCCCAGAAACTCTGTCTGTATTGCTGACTATTTTACTCTCATTCCCCAGAACTATACTTTCACATGGTAGGTGCGCAGAAAGGACTGGCTAAGTGAAAGATGAAAGCAGCCAACCCGATGCCCTCGTTTTGTCTGCGAGTATGCTAATGTTCCCGCCCAGGTGAGATTACGGGAGATCGGAGCAACCACTGTACAGTGAGAATGGCAAGGTTCAGGTGGTGATGTCACCGTTCACCCCATCTCTGTGAGCCTCGGCTTTTTCATCTATGAAGTGAGTAAAGCGATAGCATCTGGTTTGCAATTTGTGAGCATTTATGCAGCCCCTAAAGTGCAGTAGACACTCAGCGTTAACTACATCACGATGCCAAGCAATGGCAGAAGGGAACTAGAATCCGGGTCTTCTTAGTTTCAGTCCAGACACATTTCAAACAGATCAAAGAAAAAAATATATCTTCCCGAGGAGGGAAAAATGTTTTTGACTGGGTTGAGTAGTTATCTATTGAGATGGCTCCTATTCGATAGAGGGAATGTAACTGTTCATTGAACAGAAATTCTGCCATCTGTAAATGTCGGTGGTGATGCTGGATCATTTTTATTTCAGCCCTTACCTGCCTCCTCAGGGACACATGGGCTCAGACACAGTGATGCTGATAGAGCAACCAGGAGGGGCACCATGGCTGAGGGAAAGAATGAAAGAAAGGAAGCTTGAATGAAACCCAGTGACTTGACCTAAAAAATGCGAAGATCCTAGGCAATGCTACTCAAATGTGAACTCAAGGTTTGAAGGAACCATGACTTTGTGTACCTGGTCCTGAAACTGCTGAACTATCTGATATGAACCGTAAGGGCGAGTTTTATATTTGTGAGAAATGTCCCTAAACAGGGGAAGATAGATGAAAATGATGAGGGGAAACATAACAGCAAATGCTTTATTAATTGGAGGGAATAGATTTTTATGGGAAAAAATAAACATTGAATATGACTTAAAATTACGACTACACATTTGAACCAGGCTTACTTTGTGTAATAAAGGAGATGGTAAGCACTCCACAATTTGCTGTTTCTTAAGGAAACTATGTTTTAAAAGCTCATTAAAAGGTCACTGAAAGGGGAGAGGCTGCAAATAACTGTAATTAAACAAAAAAATTAATTTAAAAAAAAAAAGGTCACTGAGGCTAGCTGGACATCAGGAAGCTCCCAGAAGCCAAATGTTGATGATTTAAACACAAATGAGTCAGACATGTGTGGTTGCAATTTCATTTCAAATGAATGGGAAAAAGTGCTTCTGGCAAAACCCATTTTGCAATCCTACTGGACCAGAACCTCTGAAATACACTCTGAGGCACAAATCACCTGGAGCAATGTTATAGGAGAAAGCAAGGTGCTGGCCGAGGAGCGAGGAGAGTGGGAGAGATTCACTTTGCTAGGTGTCTTTTATTCAATTCTCTGAATGAGAGACTTATTCTGAAAATAGCTATTCTTGTCCATCTGGCAGGAATGTGACAAAATAGAATTGCTAGTGATTTTTTCAGTCCTGTGGGAAATATGCTTTGAATAGAGCTATGGAAATGGCAAACTCTTAGTAATAGCATTATTGCAATACATTACGAGGAGACCCTCGTCTTAATTTCAGCCTTCTTAAAATCAAGAGAATTAGTCACAGTTCAGTTCATTTCAAGTTGCTCTCTTAGAAACTTCAGACATTATTTGTACAGCCAGTTTAAGAGACTTAGTGGCACCGTGCGTCTGTCAGTAATTACCCAAATTGGGAATGGAATTTTTTAAAAGTGTTTTTATTTTCTGTTTCCCAAATTTACTTGAGTTTTAATTGGAGATGGAAAAAATATCATCCCATCCTCATGAGGCTGTGAGAGTTTATCTAATTGGATTTAAATATGATTCTAATCAAGAAACATACATTTTCCCGTTTGGAAGTCAGGACTGGAGGGAATTGAGAGTATGTACTGACGTTTCCAACAGACACAAAAGGATTAGTATGGAGGTTAAACCTGTTCTCCATACAGTACTGAAATGACTTATGTGCTGAAAGTAGATCCCAAAGGGCATCTTAATTTGCTAATATGTTAAGCCACATGGAGGATCCATCCCACCCCATGAACATCGAAAGGATTTGGCAGGATTTGTGCAGATTAGAAATGGTAACTATCAAGGAACAGATGCCATTCCCTCCCATTTCATCAGTGGATAAAATTAGTCTCTGACATGAGGCAGCATGAGAATGTCACTCTGGTGGTAAATGGGTGGAAGAGGGAATTAGAGGTGAGGGTTGAACTTGAGAAATAAAATAAATAAATAAACAAATAAATATGTGTGTGTATATAAAATATCAGACTGAATTTCTTTTGATTCCTCAAAATATAGTATGTGTGCTATTAGGATTGTAATCCGGTCTGATATTTTGAATATGTTTTTCTAAGGAAAAGTTGATATGTTAATAACCTGGCACATATTTAGCACTCAATAAATGTTTACCGATTAATTGAGGTTTATAGAATAGTTTTAGAATTTTACTTAACTTACAAACATTATAAAGGATATTCAGAATTAGTTTTGAAAGTCAGGTGGTATGCTGTATTAGTTAAGGGAAAATTAACTGCTATAGAAAAAAAAAACTCCCAACAATTAAAATTGTTAATCTATGGAACTTTGAATCCAAAACAGGTGCTTTAATTGGTGAGCAGCTTTTCTGTGGTTGTTACTGATGGACCCACACTTCTTTGATTTTTTGGTGTTGACCTCTCTTAGGGTCTGAGGACTTTTGCTGAGTCTCCTTCATCCAGGGGGCCAGCAAGAGAAGAGACGGAGGGGAAAGCACATGGACTTGGTCTCTGTAACCCGTAATTGGCGTACTTCCCTTCTGTTTACATCTCATCAATGAGACTTAGTTACATGGCCCAAATTAAGCAACAGAGCCTGGGCAACATATTCCCTGGGTGGGTCAACCACTTGCCAGCAATTGAAAAACAAACCAACGTGAATCTTTGGCTGACTTTTCTTTGTCTCTTCCACAATCATCCCTTTGGCCACCAAACACGTGCATGTACATTTTCCCTTACATGCAGAATATTTGATCCACAAAGGGAGCAGCCCCAAATCAAACCCAATTTCTGTTTCCTATACAAGGGCAAGATCTTTCTACCAGGTTCACGTATGGCTTTTCATTTCTGGAAACTTATCATTCAAAGTATATCTATCCCCTAAATAACTCCTAATATAAAGGTGGAGCCGGACCAATAATATGAAATAATAAATCCCCTTTTTTAAAGAAATTAATAGGGATACAGAGCAATCACTGATCTATAACAATGATGAAATCTTTCAGGACTGGCATTTGAGAAGTTGGATGGCATTTATTTTTAAATTTAATATTATGCTACTTATCATTCAATACCAGAGATATAAATATCTGGGTATTTTGACATTTGAAATATGACTAAAATAAACAAGTAGGTCCCCAGACTATTTTAAGAACTGTACCATTAGACCAAAGCACTTTTCAAACTAACTTGAAACAACACACACACACACACACACACACACACACACACTTGCTCGTGTACACACACAGAGACATCGTGATAGCGCTGAAAAACAATGATGTAGGAACTCTAACTGCATCCATCCCTGGTTGTTGGCCCAACTTCTAAATAAGTCACTCAGGTGGTAAAAATATATTGTATGATCAAAGAAATGTGTGATTTATAATGACACCTGAACCAGAAACATATTTTTATGCTACTCTTTCTTCTTTGTCAAGCCAGGTGCTTCCCCAGGGGCGAATGGGAAGCCTCTTGTTAGTTTGGCAGCAGACATTTTGTCCAGAGGAATTTACACCATGTTTCTAGTTCAGCTGTTTCTAGTTTTTTGATGCTGAGTTGGCCAGAAAGCTCTAGAAACAGACCCACATTTACATATCATTGTTATATCATTTCCCACTTTCCCCTGAAATTGGTGTCAGCATTTGATTATCTGCCCTAACAAAAGAGAATTGGAATGTAGAGAGACCCCAAAGTCATTTCTATTTGGCTTGGAAGTACAATGATGTGTTTTCAGTTTATTTCCCCTTTTCATGAGGTTTTATTTGGCCTAATAATAAAAGGAATTTGTGTTCTCAGGGAGACATGCTGATTGGGTGTCAAGAAGAAATGTAGTTTGGTATTAAAATTTTGTGATACATAATCTACAATGTAGAAAAGGTACCGCAAGATAATCGAGAGTTGATAGGACTAAGCTGATTTTTATTGGGAGGATAAAGTCTTGTGCTCCTGTGAAAATTGGGTTTCCAGTTTGACTCAGTCGAGTCATCCTCACAGGAAAAGTCAGAACCACTTCAGCATGAATGTGTCGGGAAAAAAGTGTCCTAAATGTCCCCGTCTACTGTTGATTTGCTCAAAAGAATTAAGAAACTTGAATTTTTCTCAGATAAGAGAACAGAACAGCAGCTTTCCCTCCACAGTATAGAAAGGTGAGTACTCAGAACGTCCTATTTTGAATAGTCTCTGCTTGAATCATGTCCAAAGTACAGGCAGAGAAATAAGAGCAGAAATATTTGATGGAGTGGCTCATTGTAGAGCAAGTTTGATGTATGCAAGTTTATTACCAAATTCCACACCATCAGTTCTTTTTATTTTATCCTCACCCGAGGCCATTCCTTCATTGCTTTTGGGGAGAAATGAAGGGGGAGAGAGAGAGACTGAAAGACAAAGGCAGAGACATGGAGGTGAAAGAGAAACACTGATTGGCTGCCTCTTTATATGCAACCAACCAGGGATCCACCCTGCAACTCTTTGGTGTATGGGGACAAGCCCCAGCCAGCCGGGCCACACCGGCCAAGGCACCACCCATTTTTTTTGAAAGAGACACTCTTTAAGTGGTGGTCAAAGTGTCTGATGTTCCAGGGTATGGGCCAGGTCTCCTTCAAACATGGAGTCCTCCATATTAATGCAAGAAAAACAGGATAGCTGAAGGACTTTACTGGGGAGATCCTTGGAGGTTGAATGTCTTGAACACCTAGGACTATTAATGTCTATTTCTTTCCTTAAGAGGTGAATCCTACAGTATCGATGGCTTTCTGCTAGTGCTATGGCAGAATACCTGAGTCCCTTCCCACAAGCCAACCGACTTTCAGTTCCCAGTGCCTAGTCTCAGTTAGGAGGCAGAGACCATGTAGCACTGGGGGGACAATTTCTCATTTCTCATGGGTATTGTACTTCCATTCTTAAAGTTTCTCTGGCGCATGTACAGAGTGTTGCACACAGTATTGCATACTCTAAATAGGTTAAAAATAGTGAAAATTGGGTGACAAAACAAGTGAAATATGAGTAGCCATGAGTGGGCCAGTGTCTCATAACTGCCTATTCTATCTTCATAATGGGAGAAATATCAATGACTTATTTTCTAGCATTTGAAACCCTACTCAGGAGTCAGGGTACTCAGTTTTTATTTTCTTGGCATATCACCAACCATATTCACTTCACCATTAATTCAAGAAAATCTAACGCTGAAATGCTGAAAACTCAAAACCACGAAAATCCTACCCAATGGGAAGGGACATATATGCAAAAGTAAATACATTATTCACACACTCCGTAGGTTGCCTTTTTTATTTCTTAAAAGGAAAGAAATTTCTAAGGAATGAAATTTGCTAAACATTGCAACAGATTAGAGAGGCGGCTACAGAATCTGCTCGGGAGGCCACTAGGCAGGGCTGAATTCTTACTGACCTCCAGGAACTCGCAATGAGATTTGGGGGCTAGAAGAGAGAACTTTCCAGGTCCCTTGGGCTATTTGCTTGTTAAATTTGATAATATCTTAGAAGTTTTGCCTAAATTTTATTCAGCGTGTGTGTGTGTGTGTGTGTAAATAGGGCGTTATTAAAGAGACCTAAGGCCAGGGCATATGCTGCATTGTAGACTGGAATGGGACAAGCTGTACAAGGTAACCAGGAGCAGAAAGAGCCAAAACCCTTGGCACTGACGTTTGAGACAGGTGGTTAAGAGAAGTATCCAGGGCAAGGACTACTAGAGCAAAGGCAAGTTCTTGGGTGACCTCCAGGAGTGAGCATGGGGCCAGTGACACATCAGCGGAGCAGGCTAGACATTTTAGAGTCCCCGAGAAAGACGCAGAACTATTTTAAGTGCCACACTGCAGAACTTTAACTGAAAACAAGCCATTTCTCTCCAAATTAGGTTTCCGAAACGCATGTTCATGGTACTGCTGGGGAAATGTAGGGGGAAATAAGACAAATGTGTCAAAGGTCTTGGTGGAATAGTGAGTATTTTTAGCCATGAATGAGAGACAAAAAAATAGATTAAAATAAGTCCATCGAAAGAAAACATGTAACTCAAAAAAATATGTGAAAAGACAAATGGGAAACAGAAAACGTTGCAAGTCCCAAAGCTGGAAGTGCATTGACACAGCCGTCTCCGGTAATGAGCCTTGGGGGCAGCTCTAAAGAATATCGACTGCTCCTGTGACGGAAAGAAGGTAACCTGCAGCTCAAAATAAGCTAACCAGTGAAAGATGAAAAATAACTAATGCTTCATAGTGCTTTATTGTTTACAATGCTCTACAATGCATTCTGTCTTTGGAAACTTCCGCTTCCTGTGCCATGTAGGTAAACCCGTGTCCTTATAGTGACTTAAGTGATTTGTCCAAAGTCATACAGTCACCACACAGCAGAACTGGAGTCCAGCTCAAGCCCTGTGACAATAATCCTCATATTCTTTTCTAACATATGTGTGTGAACATATGTGGTATGAATACATTAAAGATCAGAAAATTCAGAGTATTTCAACTGGAATATGCTGCAATGGTGCCAAAAGATCTTAATGACCCTGAATAAAGTTCAGGGTCATTAAGAATTTTTTGTTGTTGTTTTCCAGGTAAGTTACATAAAGTTTATACATAAAGGAACTTCATGCCCAGACGATAAGCACTTTAGCTGCCTCCCAAAGCATAGAAACCCAGGCCTCCAGATGTGGTGTTGGAGATGCCATGACCTTGAAATGAGATTTGACAGCTTAGAGAGGAGAGGGAAGTGTTTCTTCCTTGGTGACCATGCGTGCAGACAGACTCTCTCTATCTTGCCTGTGGCCCGGCCCCTTCTCGGGGCAGGCAGGTCCACCAACAGACAGCATATGAGAGCATCCCCTCAAGGGGGTCTCTGAGGATGTAAGGTGTCTTGCGCAGTATCAAAACTGGGGCATGAAAGTCTGGTCTGCACGAACATCAAAAGCTCAGAGTTAAGAGAATGCTACATCTTAAAGTTTGCAACAGTCGCTCTTTGGGCTTTTCTGTCCTTAATGTATTTTAACATTTACATCTTACTAGGCCACTGATCTCTGATTTGAATCCCAAAGATTGGCTTTAGCATAATGCATATAGCAATGGTTATGTGTACAAATGCATTCTTATGTATCGGGTATAGCATACTCTATTCTAGAAGTTTTTAATCATTTTAATAGACTATTTTCACATTTTATTTATTAGCTTATATAGTTCATTGTAAACACAATGAGAAATTTTGTTCTTTTCTGATACACCACTCATTGAGTCCAATTATCTAAATATCGAAGACAAAATAGAGTTTCCATAATTAAATACAGGTTTCAGAGTGAGTAGATTCTATCAAAAGTTTATCCCAATCAGGCATAGAAGTACCTATAATAATTATGAACAATTCCATGTACAGTATTATATTCAAAAAAAGATTTTACCATTACTCTCTAGAAATGCTCAAGTTCATTTTTACACCGATTAGATATCTGAATGTGAAGTACAAACAATTACTAATATTTACATGTCATCTGCCAGTCTCATCATTTATAAGGTAACAAGTATGTTTTTCAGATGACCACTAAGGGTACCCTAGTTCATTAGTTGGAGTGATCGAATGAAACTATGTCCACCTGAACCCTGAGGAAACATTTTGGATTACTGTGAATAGAAACGAAACAATTCCACTAGTTCTTCAATCACTAAGTCCTGGCAAATTTGTGGTGCCATGAGACCTTCATAGGTAAATCACTTCATAGGTAATTTTTGTTTTCTATTATCTTTTTATTTGATCTGATTCAAAACTTTCCATTATAATCAACATACAATGCTAGTTTCCAGTATTCAGCAATGTGATTAGGCGTTTAAAGAACTTACAAAGTGATCCTCCTGATAAGTCACCCACCTGACACCATACACAGATATTACAATATTTTTTTATATTCCCTATGCTGTACTTTACAGCGATGTTACTGATTTTATAACTGGTAATTCATACATTTTTATCACTTCTTTCTATTATCTTTAATGTTAATTATTTTCATATTTAGGTAAACATACAGTTTTTAGGAAGTGAAAAGGTGCTTATAACAATAACAGCAATAGCCCAGCCGTTTTCTGTTCTCCTCACTCCTCACTCATTGTGTCCCACAGGAAACTAAGCACCTTTTTAAGTCGTGTCCTTGTTTTCACCTTCATATTTGTATCCATTATGTTTATTCCACAATCTCTTTATTCACAAAATCTGGACATTGTCAGTAAACCACGTATCTGTGGTGGTTCTATTAAACCTTCCACTTCCATCCTGGAAACATAACACTATTTCATCATTTGGTTAATTCCATGTTCATCATTTTGGGTATTATGAACATGCAAATGTTCTTTACTGTAGAGTCTTTTTTTGTTTTTTAATATCAATTTTTAATTATTTATTCAGGCAATTTACCTCAACCTCAAAATCAGAAAATGAAATGAAGCTGATGCTAGCAGTTCCGCCAACACTTAGAAACCTGCACAGTTATCCTCAGCTGTGTCTTCCGGGCAGGCTCTCAGCAAGAAATGCAAACATGAATCTGAGATTCTTCTGGGTGTATAAAACCCCCTAAATCATCCCTCCCACCAGAATTAATACATATCAAGAATTTGATGCTTGCATTTCAGCTTCTGTTTTTCAGTGTTAAATAAAACTAGTGAGTACAGATTTCTAAAAAATTGTGATTTATCCTATGAGATACATAAAAATGTTTGATTTGTAATTGTATTGTATTTTTATGAAACTGTTTTTTAAAAATTCAAACTTAAGTGGCCATGAATAGTGGAGGCTTGATACTATTTCAGAAGCAAAAACTATGTACTTTTCTGACTGATGTATTCTGCAGAGAACTGTATTGCTGGTTGAGAAAACTTACCATTTAATACCACAAATTCCCCTGTAGTTTGAGTTCTCTCAGTGAATAATCCAAGCACTAACCATCAGAGAAATGAAAATTAAAACCACAGTGAGATACCACCTCACATCTGTCAGAATGGCCATCATCAATAATCAACAAACAAGTGCTGGTGAGGATGTGGACAAAGGGGAACACTTTTACCCTGTTGGTGGGAATGCAGATTGGTGCAGCCACTGTGGAAAGCAGTATGAAGATAGCTCAAAAAATTAAAAATGGATCTGCCTTTTGACCCAGTGATCCCACTTCTGGGAATATATCTGAAGGAATGCAAAACACTAATTAGAAAGAACATAAGCACGACTTCCATTGCAGCATTGTTTGCAATTGCCAAGATATGGAAACAGCCCAAGTGTCCATCAATAGATGAGTGGACAGCCCTGGCTGGTATGGCTCAGTGGATTGAGCCCCAGCCTGTGAACCAAAGTATCACCAGTTCGATTTCCAATCAGGGCACAGGCCTGGACTGTGGGCCAGGTCCCCAGAAGAGGGCACATGAGAGACAACCACACATTGATGTTTCTCTCTCTTTCTCCCTCCCTTCCCCTCTATCTAAAAAAATAAATAAATAAAATCTTTAAAAAAAATAGATGAGTGGATAAAACAACTATGTGTCGCGGGGATTTTGTCGGGCAAAATCTGTGGGTGAACGTAACCCAATGCATAAAAGAATCTCACACCAAGACACGTGGGGAGAAAAGAGTCCGGAGACATGGGACCATTTCCTTTATCTCAGGAAAAGGGCTTGTGCCTAGCTCAGCCGGGCTTTTTATTAGAAGCTTTAAGACACATTTACATTGGATTGATTATTCATTGGCTTATGCAAAACAGGGGTTTTCAGTTGGGTCATGAGGATATATGGGAAGGGAATAGATAAGGGGTAGGTTTACTCAGTAACAGAGCATTAGGATGTAAATTCAGGTCTGGTGGCAGACAGGACCAGGGTATACATTAAACAGGAGACAAGTAAATTGAGGGTAAGATAACTAGGGCTGTTAACTTTTAGGACCATAGAACATTGAGGCAGTGATTCATTAACTTAAGCTTCCTGACTTTGGGAGGAAGAGAGACTCAGCAAGTTACAGAATTTGTTAAGATACATTTTTGCAAAATTCCCATTAGAGGATTCCTTTTCCACTGACATGATCCACATGGGAATAATTTTTTCCTCACGCGGAGCTGAGCTCAAAACATGTAAATTCCGGAACTGCGTGTTTTCACATGTGTGGAAAGAATTCCCACAACTATGGGATATTTATGCAATGAAATACTACTCAGCCATAAAAAAGAAGAAAATATTACCCTTTGCAACAGAATGGATGGACTTGGAGAATATTATACTAAGTGAAACAAGCCAGATAGAGAGACAAATACCACATGAGTTCACTCATATGTGGAATCTAATGAACAAACTGAACTAACAAGGAAAATGGGACCGACTCATAGATAAAGAGGAGGGTGACAGCTGTGGGGGGTGGGGAGGGGGAGGTTAAAAGGTGGAGGGACTGAGCCAAAAGGAAAAGGGACTCATGGACATGGACAACAGTGTGGCGATTGCTGGAAGGAGGGGCTATAAGGAAACTAAATGGTAATGGGAAACAAATACAATAAAGATTAAATTTTTTTAAAAAGTCCATGCTACACAAAGCAATCTATAGACTCAATGCAATTCCTATCAAGATTCCATGACATATTTTATGGAACTAGGACAAATATTACCAATAGTTTTCTTAAGATAACTATGGTACTTAGGCAGCAGGAGTGCTTTACAGTCATGCCCATTTTACCACAAGGAAGATAAAAAGACATGTATGCGGGATTTAACCAAATTAGCAATATTTGCTACTTTAACAATGTTATTAATTGAAATTGGTATTCTTTTTCCTCTGAGTGCATGGCATGAAAGAATACAATGGCTACTGCTACTACTACTATAAAAATAAGGGCATTTATTACCACCGGTGTCTTGGGTGTTGACGGCCAAAGTGCAGATGTGGGTAAAACAGGTCACGGGACCCTGAGCAGGAGGACTTGCCTTACACTGCAGCCGGCAGTCAGACCACGGGCCAGGAGTTTGGGTTGGCTTTCTGTGAAGGAGGGCACAGTTTTTGCCTTTGGTTACTTTTGGAACATGTTGTTCCCTGTGGATACCTTGCCACATCAGAGAGCAGTATTTAATCATTTTTCCCATTTATCTCCTTAAAGATTATAAGATGATCCCGGCATGTATCTGCTTTGTGAATGTTGAAGATCTGATGGGTCTTCCACAGCCTGGGGGCCTGCATCGCCTTTTCAAGCGTAGGGGGCGGAGAAGATCTCCGCCTTTAGCCACCTTGCCCAATGCCTGGTGATTCTGTAGAAAAGCTTCGTCCACCTTCTCCAGCTTCTGGTGGAAAAGTATACTCTACTATGTCTTCAAATAAGCAAGTCTTCAGTACTACATCTTCTTTGTCCAATTGTCTATTGATGGACACTTGGGTCTTGTTTTCTTATCCATTCAGCCATCTATGTCTTTTGGTTGGAGCATTTAACCCATTTATATTTACAGTAATTATTGATAGGTATGCAGTTATTTCCATTCTTCTTACTATTCATTCTTAATCCTCCTCCTCCTTCTTCTTGTTCCTTTAACATTTCCTATAATATTATTTTGGTGGTGATAAATTCCATTAGCTTTTTCTTATCTGGGAAGCTATTTATCTTTCCTTCAATTCTAAAAGATAGCTTTGCTAGGTAGAGTAATCTCAGTTGTTGGTCCTTGCTTTCCATGACTTTGAATATTTCATGCCTCTGCCTCTTACCTGCAAAGTTTCTGTTGAGAAATTAGCTGACAGCCTTATGGGAGCTCCCTTGTACATTACAAACTGCTTTCTCCTGCTACTTTTAAGATTTTGTCTTTAATCTTTGGCATTTTAATGATGAAGTGTTTTGTTGTGGACCTCATTGGGTTCAGTGATGCAGACTCCCTGGTCACCTGAGCTGAGTGCTCCAGGGTGCTCCTTGTGTGGGTTGGGTGTGCCCTCCTGTTGTACTTGAGCCTTGATTGCTGTTGGCAAGTCGGTGAGTGGAATCGATTCTCAGGCTGACTGGCTGTGAGGTTTGCCTGTGATTAAATCTGATGAGCTGTTGTGTGGGAGCTGACACCATGAAGAGGATTCACTTTAGCAGGGCTCTGGTGCCTATGAGTCCACTCTTTGGGTGTGTCCTTTGTGGAGCTAACTGGGCGGTGCTCTGTTGTGGTCTGAAGCTGACCACTGGGTGTGTTGGTTCTGTGACCTCTTGGGAGGGACTCTGGTGCAGGCCCCGGTCAGCCTGTGCTCACCTGCTGGCTACCTCGTAGGAGGTTCAAAGTGACAGGAGGTTGACAGCTGCCCGTACTGGGCTTGGAGGCAGCTGGGAGAGGCTATGGGAAAACCGAGGCCAGCTGCCACTAGTGGTGGGAGTGGGGCCACTTAGAAGAGATACAGGGAATTCCAAGGCCAGCTGCTGCCTCTTCGGGGGTTGTGGAACTTTCAGAGACTGTAAGGAAGTCCACAATGTGGGCCAAAGCCAGTTGCTTGTTTGTAACAGCCACTGAGAAAGTTCTGGCCTGTGCCTTAGTTGGGTGGGGCGGGTTCTCAGGGAATCACCAGGGTGGGGCAGACTCAAGTTGGATGGAGACCCAGACTTGGTGCCCAACTGTGCCTGCCATCTGGGTTGGGGGAGGGCTCAGCAAAGGATTGCAAAGAAGCAAAATGGTAGAGTAAGCTGTCCCTCCAGCCCTTCCCTGAAGCCAGACAACTCAGTTCTGTCCCATGTGTCCCTGATGCTTTTTCAGCTGCTGTCCAGTGCAGGAGCCCAGATCAAGTGCATCTGTGAGTGAGTGAGTCTTGCATGGACCCTTTAAGAGCAATTCCTGGGACTCTGGAAGCCCTCCTTCTCACCGTGGATGGAATCCCCTGCTGATTTCTACAGATGTTGTGGGGATTTCTCTACCCAGCTCTGGGACCCTGGGCTGGGGAATCTAGTGGGGCAGGGACCCATTACTTGTCATGGGGCACCTCCACAGTGGAGATATCCTTCTTGATTTTTAATGCCACATGTGGGTGTGGGACCAGTGTGATCTGTGTCTTCGCCCCTCCTACTAGTCTCGATGTGACTTCTTTATATGCTTAGTTTTAGGACTTATGTTCAGCTAGTCTTCAGGTGGTCCTCAAAAGTGCTTGTTCTATAATTTACTTATAATTTTGATGTGATTGTAGGTGGAGGTGAGGGCAGTGGTTACCTAATCAGCCATCTTGACTGGAAGTCCCCTCTGTGAAGTCTTATCAACACAATTGTTACAATCCATTTCATATGCAACAACTTCCCTTTCCAAACCCTCAAAAAGTCAACATTGGGTTTCTTTGTTGTTGTTTTTGGGGTTTCTTTGCCCTTTAGTTTTCTTTGAATCTTCGCTCAAACCTTTTCATCTCTACTAACAGTTTTGTAAAAAGTCATTTGATACAATTTTTCATATAGCCAAACCTGTGAGTTCATTTATAGTTACGTATTCTGTTGAAATATTCCCCCGGAACCCTCCATCTACTGTGTCCATCTGCATTGGCTTCTCTGAAAATTTGCAGTAACATTTTTCAGTGACGGGGCTTCCTTAGCAATTATCCTGAGAGTCGTTTACAATTTGGTGCTACCATGGAGAGTTTCTCTGTGCACATTATTACACATGTCTTTTGGTCAGTACTTTTCTGTTTAAAGTAGTAAACTTAAAAGTGGAATTGCTGTATAATACAGTTAAGTTTATGTTTGGTTAAGTACCGTGAACTGTTCCAACATGATTGAACCAATTTACACTTCTGTAAGTAGTTAGAATATCAATTGGTAAGCCTCACTGATCAGTTTGGTCAGAGTATTTGTTTTTGGCAGTAGCCATTCTGGTGGGTGTGTGTGTGTGTGTGTGTGTGTGGCTTTAATTTGCTTTTACCTGACATCTAATAAGATTAAGCACATTTCATGTTGCTTCTTGGCTAGGTGGTTATCTCTTTTGTGAATTGATGTTCAAGAGGTTTCAAAATTTATTGGATTTTCTGTTGTTTTCTTATTGATTCTTCATAATTCTGAATATATTCTGTGCATAATTACTAGATAGATATAAACATTGCAGATATCTTCCATTTATGGCTTATTTTCAGGCTCTTTTCTTAGTGATTTTTGATGAATAAAAGTTTTTAATTTTCATAGAGTCTATTATGTCTAAGGTGCATAAATAGTTAATGCTTTTTGAGATCTATTTAAGAAATCTGCTTACTCATAATCAGGAAGATAATCACTGTTTTCTTCTAGAAACTTTGTAGTATTCTCATTTCTATTTAGATCATTATACTATATGAAATTTAATTTTGTATGATATCAGAGAGGAGCAAGTTTATCTTTTATCAATGTGGAAATTCAATTAATCTAGCATTATTTATTAACTCGATCATATTTTCTCATAATATGTGTGGCATTCTGCCATAAATCTATGTAACATATATATGTCTATCCTCAATCTTCTATTTTTTCATTGGATTAGTTGTGTAGGCCTGTGCCAATACTGTAGCTTTATTAAAAATAATAATAGATTGGTATTTATTAGCATACTTTGAGTGTATCTCTTTAAAATTTTATATGTAAATTCCATATATTACACATATAAATTTTAGAGAGCGTTTACCACGCTCCATAAAATAAAAGCTGCTGGGATTTTAGTTGAACTGTCTTTGAGTATATAGATTAGTTTGGGAAGAATTGACATTTTTACAATACTGTTTGTTTCAATTTACAAGCACTTTATTCCTGTATTCACTTAGGTCATCTTTAGTTTCTCTGTAATGTTTTCAGTTTTATTGAGTTCTTCAACCCGTTTATTACATTGATAATTAAGTATTTGATGTTTCTTTCTGCTCTTGTAAATAGTATGGCTTCTACTTTATGTTCTAATTGATTTTTGTGAATATGGAGAAATAAGCAATCAGTATTTTGTATTTTGACCTTGTACTTTGGTGCCTTGTTCAATTCACATTGTAATTCCAAAGGCTATCTGCATATTATTTTTGAATGTCCAAAGCATCATAATGTTATCTACCCATAATGACACTGTTATTCCTTCTTTATATTAACACTTCTTATTCATTTATTTTTGTTCCTTATCCTGACTAGAACCATCATGACAATGGTGAATAGAATTGGGTATAGCAGTAATCCTTATCTTCCACTATTAGGGGAAATATTTTTAAAAATACTTATCTAGTATTTTTATAGGTATTTATTTATTTATGTATTTTATCCTCACCCAAGGGTATGTTTTTTATTGATTTTAGAGAAAGAAGAAGGAGAAAGAGAGAGAAACATTGATTGGTTGCCTCCCGAATGTGTCCTGACTGGGGGGTCAGATCAAACCAGCAACCTTTTGGTGTAGGGGGTCATGCTCCAACCCACTGGGCCACCCAGTCAGGCCTATAGGTTTTTAAAAAATAATCATATTAAGAAACATCTCTCCCTATATTTCTAAGCCTATTAAGAATGAATTTTTGTAACCGTAAATTGATGTTGAAACCTATTATGTATGTTCTTTGCATTTATTAAGGTGATCGTGTGGTTTACTTCTGTATTCTATTAATGTGATGACTTACACTGACGAACTTTTTAATGTTGAAACAATTTTGCATCTCTGGAATAAATTTTATTCTTGGAGATGATGTTTTAATTTTGATCTGATTTGTTAATACTTTTTAAATTTTTCAACTATTATTCATAAGACAATTGCTTCTATTTTCTCCTTTTAAATAACTTCTTTCAATTTTTGTGTCCTTTAAAGTCCTTTGATGTTCTTTATAAAAGTGACATGGAGAAACTGTGTTGGAAAACATTTTCTATCTGTTCTCCAGAAGACTTTATGGAAGAAGGGCATTAATTTTCTCCACTAAAACCTGGAAAAATTTACTAATGAAGTCAAATGGGCCTAAAATTGTCCTTGTAGAAAACTATTTAATTTGGGATCCATTTCCATAATGCAGATAGGGATATTCAAATTTTCTATTTCTTATGTTAGTTTTGGTAAGTTGCTCTTTATAAGGAGTTTGCTATATTTTTAATTTTCAATTTTATTGACACAAATAGATTCAGGTTATTTTCTTATTTACTTGTAATGTCTATAGATCAATAGTGACCCAGATATTGGTAATACGTGTTATATCTTTTTGTTCAGTCTCGCTAACAGTTTTATCTTTATTAATCTTTTCAAAAAATTAGCATTTACCTTTCTTAATGCTTTTTTTATTTAATATAATCTTGGTCTTATCTTTATTATATTCTTCTATTTTATTTAGTTTTAATTTGCTCTTTTTGTGTACATTTTATACATGACGCCTATGTTATTGATTTTATTTTTTTCTATTTTTGAATATGTACATTTAAGGCTATAAATTTCTGTCTAAGAACAACTTTAGCTGCATTCTGAAAGTTTTTCTATATTTAATTTCATTATCACTCAGTTCAAAATGTATTTTAGTTTCCACTATACTATGGAAACTTATTGCTTAATTTCAAAGCACGTAGGATATTTCTGATGAACTTTTAGATAAATGATGTAATAAGAATGTGTTTTATATGGTATAAATCCTTTAAAAAATTTTTCACATGCTTCACGACTAAATGTGTGGTGTAGTTTTGGACACAGTCTGTGTACACCTGGAAGAATTGAATTCTTCAGTTGTTGGGCTCAGTGCCCCATGCATGTCAGTTAGGGTAAATTTGTTCATTATGTGTGTAAATCTCAGGAATAATTATTGATTTTTAAATCTTCTTTTTGACTCTTAGAGAAATATATTAAAATTTCAGGTATGATTTTGATTACTTTCTGTGCATTCACATTTGCATTATTCATTTTCAGACTATATTCTTAGATATGTAAAAGTTCAGAATTGTTATATTTTCTGGTATAGTGGGCCACATATTATAAAATGTCTTTCTGTTTAGTAATACTTCTTTCCTTGTAGTGTAATTTTCTGCCATGTACCTGTGTCTTTTGTTTTTCTGGTTTTTGGTCAGTATTTGCATGGAACATATTTTCCTTCTTTTTATTTAAATATTTTTGTGTTATTATTTATAAAGCATGTCATTTGTAAAATAATATAATTGATTTTTATTTTATCCAGTGTGATGATTTTTATATATTAATGTAGTAAATTATTTAGCTTATGACATTTATTGATGTCCTTAATATATTTGATTTTTTATCTAAATGGCATTATTTGTTTTATATTTGTCTATTTTTACTGTTTTTCTTCATAATTGCCTTTTTTTAGAATTGTCAACTAATTTTGGTTATTCTATTTACCTCATTTCTTTTATTTTTTATAGTTATGACTCTAAAGATTACAACTATCCTTTACATATTAATTTATCTAATATTCATTATTTACTGTTCATATTACAAATGGTTTTTCTATTTCCCTTTTGACTGTTATGCTATGTTTTTATAAATACTTGAATTTTACATGTGCTGAAGCTCATGGGACATTTTTTGTTTTGGTTTTAAACAGTGGATAGTCATTTAATTTTACTCAAATACTCATCATTTTTCTTCTTCATTAATACTATTCATCTGAAATAGCTTTACTTCTGCATAAAAACCCTCATTTAGAATATATTTCTCTATCTATATGTTGGTGTTAAAATTTCTAAGTTTAATTTTCTAAAAAGTCTTCATTATATTTTCTTATCTCTGAAGTTTATTTTCACTGGATTTAGAATTCCAGGTTGAGAATGATAGTTTTTAGCATGTATAATATCATTACATTTTCTTCTGATTTTCACTTTTCCTATGGAAAAAGAAACTGTCAATACCACCCGTTCTCTTTTGAAGGTAATAGATTCTTTTCCTCTGTTTTTAAGATTTTCTCTTTTTCCTTGGTGTTCAGAAGTTTTGCTATGATATGCCTACATGTGGTATTCTTTGTACTTACACCTCTGGGGCTTTAGAGAGCTTCTTGAATTTGTTCCTTTATATATTAAAAACTCATTCAAAAAAGTTTTGTTCAGAATCTCTTAAAATACTTTAAAATAATGCCTCCCCTCCTTTTTACTCTCTGCTTTCATTCTGATAACCCACTTTTTCACACTACCTCATTTGGCTCTTCTGTTCTATATTACCTTTTTTATTCTTTTAAAACATAAAATAATTTATTCTCTTAATCTCTCTAAGAATTATTAAAGAAGTTCTTTTTGTGCATTTCTTCTGCTCCACATTTCATCTCTCTTACCTTCAAATGTATTTTTTCTATTTGTTTCTTATTTGCTTATTTTCTTATTAGAACCTTTTGTTAGCTAACCAGTGACTCTTGGTGGATGGATAGATAGATAGGTGATAGATCATTTAAGTGAGACGCTGAAATATAAATTGGAAACAGAAGACGTAGGAGAATGTCTTGTGGACTTGTGATCATTTCTGTAGAAAGGTCATTGGGTACCCGATTTATTTTTAATCATAGAGTAACACATATCAGTATCTAGAGCTCATTTCTTACAGATTTTCAGTTTTTCAGAAAATAGCCTCTTGACCTCTTGTCAAGGGAGGAAGAATGTACCTACCTCTTGGTTCGTGTCCTAGAGCTGGTTGAGGATGGGGACTGACATTATCTCTAATTATAATACAATTTAAATGTAATGACTCTTTATTTTTATCATAACTGCACATGACTTCGTCTGTGTTTGCTGTCCTTAGACCCAAAGCCGTTCTGGCTGAATTGCTCTGGAGTCAATACTTCCCAACTCCTATAGGAGTGAAAAAGAAGCAGTTGTCTCTCCTTGCTGTGAGAAGATAGGGCCCCAGGAGTTTTGAAGCACCTTCTGTTCTTTTATGTCCTCCTTCTACCTCTGCTTGGTCTCACCTCCCACTTTCCTGGGTAAATGGAGCCCCTACTTCTTGATCACATACAGGGTTCTACAGGGCAGATCACCTTGCTCTTGTGAGTGTATGTCTTCATGGGCACTTTGATCATTGTCCACTCTCCCGACCCATTTAGCATTCTTCCCTTTGTACACAACACAGTGAAAGGAAGTGTAAGGAATCCCTAATATTGAGAATGAAGGTCTTTGGAGATTTTACTTTCCAAAATCTAACTGGAGCAAGCTGGCAATGCTATGCTCATCCCAGCCCCAGAGATGCCTGTGGGGTTGCCTCTTTAGTTTATTCCTGACTGTTCCCAGCTTTCCAGGGCCACCTTTTGTCTGCTTCTGAGTACGCAGTTCTTGGGCGCACACTCCAGATAAGAGATGGGAGTGAACCTGAGTTTGCCTTTTCACATCAGGCAGTTTGAGAATGCTCGAAAGACTGAGACTCCATAAATATAAATCTACAAATATCAGAAATGTTAACTATATTTTTAATTATCCCCACTAGGGCTAGTACTTGCTGTCTGCTAATTTACGATGCTAAATATGATAGAAGGTAAGATAATCACATTCAAAATTATTTTATAGATGCAAACTGCCTCTCCTCCACTTAGGCAGAATTAGTAAATTCCTACAATGACCATACATATTTTCTGGACACTCTCTGTGTGATAGAAACTTGACATAAAAAGAATAAAAATAAAATAAACATGCCTGTTGCCATCATATTGAGGCACTGGTGAAAGGCAAAATTACATTAAGTGGGATTGGAAACGATATTTTTTCCCAAATTTTCAAACAAAACAATAAGGATTCTGCAAAGAGTTTCCTAAGGAGATGGTGGAACTGTTTTGCTTATCTGCCTGGCTTACATGGTCTCCGCTCCTGTAGCTTTATGTTCAGTCACTGATTCACAAACTAACTCAGAACACAAGAGACAGCGACATGAGTTGTCGAAACTTGTCGTTTTCATTCTTAAGTTGCTTTGTGTCCTTATATTTGTAATGTTGGGGGAGAGAGAACATTTTAATTAAGAGTATTTCTGCCCTGGCTGGTGTGGCTCAGTGGACTGAGCGCGGGCCTGGAACCAGAGGGTCCCGGTTCGATTCCCAGTCGGGGCACATGCCTGGGTTGTGGGCCAGGTCCCCAGTGGGGGCCATGTGAGAGGCAACCATACATTGCTCTTTCTCTCCCTCTCTTTCTCCCTCCCTTTCCCTCTCTCTAAAAATAAGTAAAATCTTAAAAAAAAAAAAGAGTATTTCTGCAATGGATGATTCATTACCTTTAAAAATAAACAGAATGGATAGTAAGCAAAAACATTCCCTTATTAGGCCGACAAACTATGTAACATTACTGTCCCACGATAAAATCGCCTTTCGTTAAAGTTGACTGTTAGCAATTATATTACCAATTAATATTCAGAAACTGGCTAAAGAGAAAGGACTTACAGGGCATGAAAAATGCATAGTTGTAAATGACATTTAAAATATCGAGTGGAGGGGAAACCGGAGGAAGATGGTCAAAAGGTACAAATTTCCAGAAATAACATAGATAAGTACTAGGAATGTAATGTACAATATGACGACTATAGTTAACACTGCTGCGTAAATTGTAGGAAAGTTATTAAAAGAGTAGATCCTAAGAGTTTTCATCGCAAGGAGAAAATTTTCTTCTTATTGTATTTATGTGAGTAACGGATGTTAACTAAACCCTTTGGGATAATCATTTCACAATATGTCTAAATCAAGACACCATGCTGTATGCCTTATACAATGATGCATATCAGTAGTTCTCAATAAACTGAGAAAAGTCCCAACTACTGAACCAAGAAGCAAATTACTTTTGATGATGTAACTTCATGGTTTGTGATTGACGTAGTCAAGCCCGTCCCCAGCTGGGGCAGTGGTGAGGGTAGGGAGCCCAAGCTGGCTTTTTTTACATGATATGATTTATGGTGAACACTGAACAGTCACTACTTTGCGCATACAAATAATACACTTTTCACATCATTGTACACATACACAAATATTACCCTCCGTGGTGTTTCTAAGAGTGTGGTGCACAAATGACCTGCATCAACAGAGCTGGAAAAGAAACAAAATGAACACTGATTCCCAGGCTTCCTCCCCAGTGTACCCAGCACAAATCTCTCCGAGCCTGAGGCCACGGGTCTGCACTTTGACCTACAGGGTTATTACCCACCATGACACTTGAAAGCCACCTGTGGTAATAGGCCAGAGGATGGGTGAGCACTTCCATAGAACTATTCTATTTGCTGAGATAAAGAAATCCTCGGGACGTGAACACAGAATATGCGAATCCCTATAGTGCATCTGGTAGACAAACTGTAATCTCTTCCCTATTCAGACCTCATTTCCTTTCTCAACAATGCCATCTGCTGTAATCAGGAGCCATTCACAGAGCTGTTCCTTGGGTTATTTATTTATTTTGCCTATCAGCTTGATGGATAGAGGAGCAGGCTTGGGAGCCTGGGAGCCTCTGACCTACTTTGTGACCCTAGTCTCTCCTGCCTTCACTTTTACCCCCAGGGGAATCTGCAGGGGATCATTGATTTTGAGTTGGTTTCAACTAGAGATGGCAAAATCGGTCTTAATGTAGCCTGTATAATTGTATTCAGTACCAATCAGGAAGGGCGTTGTGAATACATGTATGTTTGCTGCTCACTTTCTCCTGTTACAATGAAGATTTCAGTTTACCAAGAAACATGGGAAGATAAATTCTTCCTTCCTTCCTCTCCACCCCTCACCCCTGACAAACAACATCATTGAACTTGAGTTAATTTTCCTTAGAGAACTTCACTTGTCCTCCTCTTATTGTAAGCTATAGCTTGGCGGTCTTTGTTATTGAACTTGTGAATTATAGTCTCCTGAAGCAATAGGAGCTTTAGGTCTTCACTGAGAGTCTCTTTATGCCATTCTTACAGACATACATTCTCACTAAACCGTGTTCTTCACATTTCTAGAGCAAGTGAAGTCCATTCTTGTCCCAACACCTGCTGCCTTCCTGGATTTATGCATCACTTGAGTTCATCACAGCCTGGCCTCAGGGTGTATTTTGGAATGAAATTTTAAAATGGACAGGCCATTCAATTGTTGTTAAGCAACCAAAATTACTTTTTACATTTGTGTAAAGAATGCCGGAGTTCTCCTGCAATACCAATGAGTGGGGCCGGGATGGATGGCAGGTGATGCTGTTTGTGTGGCAACAGAGGCAGGGGCTAGATGAGTTGGGTTAGGTTCTATTCCAGGCACACAGCTCAGAAAGAGCAGCAGGGAACTGGATAGAGAACGCACTGCCAACTCAGGCCGTAAACACGTAAAAATACATCCCCTTTGTCCTGGAGGTTAAACTTGCTGAAGAGGCAGTGAGGTACAATTATCAATAATTTTGGCTGAGCGTGACATTACCTAGGTCTAAGATTCTGACTTGACCATTTCTAAGCTGTGACCTTTGGCATGTTGCATTATGTCTTTGCCCCTCGGTGTCCTGTTCTGAAATGTGAAATGGGTCATTACCTCTGACTTACAAGTTTGGGAGATCGAAATAGTGAGTTTCAGAGTCTGGCCCTTATTAAGTGCTCAACAAACATTACCAATCATGCTTATTAATAAGAGGAAATTGAAGGTATAACTTGAGGCCAATAACTAAATCTTTATACATTATTTGTTCTGCTTGATTTGGAATTTGAGTATACTAGTTTATTTTGAGTAGATCTAGGTTGAACTATATGAAACTACTGATATTCAGCTATTCTGACCATAAATCTCATGATATTATTTGGTTCAGCAAATAGTTATAGGTACATATATATATTTGTATATACCTCATCAGTCTTAATATATTCAGTCCTTTTAGGTAAATATTATTTTCATTTATGAAAGTATATCTCAAAGAAATGAAGTGACTTCCAGTGTCACAAGTTATCAGTGAGTCATGAATGCTGCTCCAACATCAAGTTTGGATTCTTGGATCCTGCTTTCTTTCTAAGATATCTCCAGAACATGTACTAAGTTGAGGATAATATTTATCATTCTTGCTCCAAGTCACCATCATCTCTTGCCACAGCCTCCCCAATTCCTGATCTCCTTACTCTTTCTCTCTAAATATCATTGTCTATATAGAAGCCAGGGCAGTCTTTTTACATTGGGCATCAGATCATGGGGTAAAATCCTTCCAAGGGCCGCTCTTCAATCGTATTAAAATCAAAGTCCTTCCGGACGCTCACCAGGCCTGGTTTCCGTCTGCCTCCCTGTACCGTTCTAGCGTTCACCATCCTGTTACTCTCCTGTGGACAATTGGTCCCTTGCTTTCCTTCAAATGTCCAAGCTGTTCCTGCCTGGAGACTGTGTATGTGCCTTGCTCTCTGCCTAGATCTTTGCCTGATTCCCTCCCTCCCTCATCCCTTGAGGGTCCAAATGCCACCCGTTCAAGAGGCCTTACCTGACCCCCTTTCCTAGTGCTGGGCCATCCCCTTCCATCGGGTGCTAACCCCGTTCTGTTGGATTGTTTGTCAGATTCATTGTTTCTGTATTTTTTGTACTTCATGTCATTTATCCTCACCTGGTGTATATTTACACGTGCATTTGTTTATTTCCTGTCTCATCCATGTAGCTTCCATGAAATCAGTCATTTCTGTTCATCCCCGGGACTAAAATAGTAAAATACTGTTTGACACATAGAAGCTACTGAATGCTGTTAGACGGAAGGATGAATAAATGCATTTGCTGCTGAGTTATAAATTATATGTACTGTAAAACTTACACAAAATATAACTTCTTTAAAAAGGACACCATAAAAATAAAAGCTTACTGTCTTGTTCTGTACCTCAGTGCAGTGTTTTGCACACCTCTGGGTCAGCATGGGAAACGGGGAGTCACCTGCCTTTGCCCGCCTTTTGCCTTACCGAGTGGCTATTCTAATAGCATTCCATTTGTGTTACATATCTATTCCATTTAGCTTCCTTTAAATAAAGTATTCTTTTTAGAAAAAAATGTAAGGGAGGTATAATTGATGTATACCATTGTATTAGTTTCAGGTGCACAACCTAAGGAATCTATATTTGTATATATGGCAAACCGATCTCCACCGTAAGTCCAGTGGATATCCACTACTATACAGTGTTATGATTTTTTCTTGTGATGAGCACTTTTAATAACTACTTTCTTAGAAAATTTCAAGTCTACGATACAATATTATTAACTATAGTTATGCTATACATTTACATGTACATTTATTTTAATAGAACATTTATTATTTTGCTGGCCATCTGTACCTTTGGACAAACTTCACCTATTTTTCCCACCGCCAACCCCACCTCTGGCAACTACCAATCTGTTTTCTGTACCTATGAAGTTCATTTTTTTTTTAGATGCCACAAATAGGTGAGATCATGTGGTCCTTGTCTCTCTGTCTGACTTATTTTACTTAGCATGATGCCCTGAAGGTCTATCCATGTTGCTACAAATCACAAGATTTTATTCTTTTTTATGGATGAATAATTTTTCATTGCACATGCTATATATCACATTCTCTCGGTCCATTTCTGCATCAGTGGACACTTACGTGGTTTCCATTCTGTGGGATAAATAAAGCTTCAATGAACGTGGGAGTGCAGGTTTCTTCTCAAGTTAGTGGCCTCATTTTCTTTGGATAAATACCCAGAATCTGCTGGATCATAGAGTAGTACTATTTTTAATGTTTTGAAAATCTTCCATACTGTTTTGCATTTCCACCAACAGTGCACAAATTTTCCCTTTTCTCCACATGCTTAAAAACTTTTTAAAATTTTATTTAATTTATTTTTCTTATCGACACTATTATAGATGTCCTCATTTTTCCCCCCTTTGCCTACCTCCATCTGGTCCCCTCCTGCCCTTCCCTATGGCCATCACCACACTTCTGTCGGTGTCCATGGGTTATGCTTATATGTTTTTGGCTAATCCCTCCCCCTTTCATTCAGTACCACCCTTGCCCTCCCATCTGACAGCTGTCCGTCTGTTCCTTGTGTCCATGTTTCTGTTTCTGTTTTGTTTGTCAGTTCATTTTGTTCATTAGATTCTACATATAAATGAGGTAATATGATATTTGTCTTTTCCTGACTGGCTTTTCACTTAGCGTAATAATCTCCAGTCCCATCCATGCTGTTGCAAAAAGTAAAAAATGCCTTCCTTTTTATGGCTGTATAGTATTCCACTGTGTCTATCTACCACAGCTTTGTTATGCAGTCCTCTACCGATGGGCTCTTGGACTGTTTCCTGATCTTGGCTCTTGTAAATAATGCTGCTATGAACATAGGGGTTTATCTGTTCTTTCTGATTAGTGTTTTGGGATTCTTACAATATATTCCTAGAAGTGGGATCATTTGGGTCAAAAAGGAGTTCCATTTTCAATTTTTTTAAGAAAACACCAGACTGCGCCCGGCTGGTGTAACTCAGTGGATTGAGTGTGGGCTGGGAACCAGAGGGTCCCGGTTCGATTCCCAGTCGGGGCACATGCCTGGGTTGTGGGCCAGGTCCCCAGTGAGGACCCTGTGAGAGGCAACCATACATTGCTCTTTCTCCCTCCCTTCTCCTTTCTCTCCAAAAATAAATAAATAAAATCTTAAAAAAAAAAAAAAGAAAACACCAGACTGCTTTCCACAGTGGCTGCCCCAGTGTGCATTCCCACCAACAGTGCACTAGGATCCCCTTTCCCCACATCCCCACCAGCACTTGTTGTTTGGTGATTTATTAATGACAGCTATTCTGACAGGTGTGAGCTAATACCTCATTGTGGTTTTCATTTGTGTTTCTCCGATGATTAGTTATTTTGAGCTTTTTTTTCATATTTCTATTGGCCATCTGTATGTTCTCTTTGGAGAAGTGTCTATTGAAGTCCTTTGCCTGATTTTTAATTGGATTTTTTGTTTTCTTGGTGTTGAGTTGTTCTCCTAGGGCAAGGGAAATAAAAGAAAAAAGAAACAAATGGGACTGTATCAAACTACAAAGCTTCTGCACAGCAACAGAAACCATCAACAAAATAAAAAGGGAACCATTGTATGGGAGAATATATTTGAAAATGATACATCTGATAAGGGGTTAATTTTCAAAATATACAAAGAACTTATACAACTTAACACCAGGAAAACTTTTTTAAAAAATAATAGCTATTCTAACAGATGTGAGACAGTATCTTATTGTAGCTTTGATTTGCAGTTCCCTAATAATTAATGATGCTGGGTACCTTTACATGTGCCTACTGTCTGTTGTCCATCTGTCTGTCTTACTTGGAAAATGTCTATTCAGATCTACACCCATTTTAAACCATTTTTTGTGTGTGTTTTTGCATTGAGTTTTGCTATTAAATTATAAGGGGTTCATGTATTTTGGATATTAACCCCTCATCAGATATATGATTTGCAAGCCTTTAGTAGGGTTATTCTAATTTTCTTATTGATTTTCTTTGCTCTTCAGAAGCTTTTTAGTTTGATGTAGTCCCACTTATTCATTTGTTCTTGTCTTTGCTTTTGAAGTCAAAGCCAAAAACTAATCACCAGGACCAATATCAAGGAGTTTACCACTAATGTTTTTTGCTAGAAGTTTCATAGTTTCAGGCCTTACATTCAAATCTTTAATCCATTTTGAGTTAAAGTTTGTGTATGGTATAAAATAGTAGTCCAGTTTTATCCTTCTGCATGTAGCTGGCAAAGCATTCTTTATCTCATAAAAACTTAAAAATAAAAGTAAAGCCCTGGGTTGTTTAAAACCTTGGAGGTAATTTGTGTGCGCCCTTACTTCAGACCCTCCGAATCTACTTGACCCTCCCCCACATCCTAGCAGGTCCGCCACCCCAAAACCAGACCCAGATAACAGAATTTGGCTTACTGGGCCAACCTACATTCAAATTGAAGCAGTTTTTGTTTCCCTAAACTTCTGATGTCTATTTTTTTAAATCCTGGCATTTACCATCTAATTGTGCCCCGTTGGATTTGTTTCTGTCTGGGTCTGGTTCAATCTCACATCTCAGCAGTACGCGTTTCTTTGAATTGAATCCCCGCCACTCTGGAGAGGAAATCTCTCCATCATCCAGGCTAGACTGACCACACCTGCTGGCCCAGTCATGCACCCTAATAAATGAGATCGGGAAAACATATTTTATTCCTTCATTTTATAGATTAAAAACTTCAAACCAAATGAAATATAAGATTAGAGCAAAACTCAGAAAGAGAATGACTGACTGCTGGGCCCACTATTATTTTTATTTCACCATGTCTCAGAAAAGCATCAAATGCACTTTATTAAAAGATAGATTATTTTTATTGCAGAAAGAACATTAATCATGTTACAAGTCCGATCTTTCTGTAATGCTAAAACCGCACTTTCTGATTTAAACATTCTCAGCAGTCAATTAGTTGATGTCTGTTCCCTGCAAAGTGATGGACTAGACATCCAGAGAAAATGTCTTTAGATGAAACATAAAAATAATTTGGTGTGCATGTGTGTATGCTTTTAAAAGAAACTTTTTTAAGAGTCATTCTTGACTTGTGAAATAGAAATTAAATGAAGTAAGCCGCCCCTGTGATGGTGTGTGTTTTGACCTCATCTTTCAGTTGGGGGTGGCTTTGGGTTTGGGGTTCAATGCGGTGCACAGGAGAGAAACCTGCAGCAGCTGAGGACTATGGAAGTTTCACTCCCGAGAGGTGAACACATAAACCTGACCCGCAGAGAAAGGTGGTGGTGATGCTTTTCTGCTTCTGACTTGACTTAGAGGACAGGAAGCAGCAACTCTGGGGAAGGGCAGGGAAACCTCCGGATTTCTAATCAAAGCTTTTACTTAGGCACTTTCAGAATTCTAAAGTCCTTTAACCTGAATTTTAATCCAAAATTGTTCTGGGTTGGAAATGGCCTCTGTTTCTGGATAAAATAAAGACAAATCCTCTCTAGAAAAACTGTATTTTAAATGCAGGCTTTAGCATTTCACATAAATTAAGTTCCAGGAGAGGGGCTGTCATCAAAAATCATAAAATGTGTGAGAAAACGAACCATTGTGAAGAAGAGTCAGCAGAAACAACAGATTACAGAATCAGGTATGCAAGACAATAGAGATTTATAAAAAAGTTATAATAGATATTTATAAAGTGTGGTGCCTGTGTTAACAGAAATGAAAGGGCTATTAAAATATGCTGAAGAACAATGGGTTATTAAAATAACATACTTGATAAAGAGCCACATATAACAACTAATGAGGAAAAATATAATTATTGAAATAAAAATTTACTGACCTGGCTTAATAATGGACGAGTGAGTTAGTGAACTGGTAGATGGAGCCAAAGAAATAACACTGAATATAATGCAGAGGGGAAAAAAGCAATGGAGTGTATGAAAGAGAAGTTGAGACATGGAGGATAGGATGCTAAAGTCTTAGGAAATAATAGAAAAATGGAAAAATAATATCTGAAGAGAAAATGACGGAACATTTTCCATAATTAATAAAAGATACAGATCTTCAAATTTAAGATTAATGGATCACATACCAAAAAGATGTATAGAAATTTAGTACCAGAGTGCTTCATCTAAAAACATCGACTAGAAAGATATGTGTAATAAACATGAAATGCATTTGTGAGAATAAACAAATTCTCTACAAAAGGATAAAAATACACTGAGAGCTGACTCAACAGCAACAGAAAAGGCCAGAAAACAGTGCGATATTTTCTTCAAAATGTTGAGAAAAAAATCAAGAGCAAAATAAAAATATTTGAATTAACGAATTTATTTATTTTTATTTTTAAATTACAGTTGACACAAAATATTTGTTTCAGGTGGACAACCCCATGATTAGACATTTAAATAAATAACTTATGAAGTGATCACCCCATAAACCTCACACCCATCTAATATCATTGATTATATTCCCTGTGTTGCACTTTACATCCCTGTGACTATTCTGTAACTACCACTTTGTACTTCTTAATCCCTTCACCTTTGTCACTCTTCACCTTAACCGTCCTCCCATCTGACAACCATCAAAATATTTTCTGTATCTGTGATTCAGTTTCTGTTCTGCTTGTTAATTTATTTTGTTTTTTAGATTCCACATACAGGTACAATCATATGGCATTTGTCTTTCTCTGTGTGACTTATTTCATTTAACATAATATTCTCTAGGTTCATCCATGTTTTTTCAGATGACAAGACTTCATTCTTTCTAATGGATGAATTATATTCCACTGTATATACACACCACTTCCTCTTTATCCATTTATTTATTGATGGACACTTAGGTTGCTTCCGTATCTTGGCAATTGTGAATAATGCTGCAATGAATATGGGGGCGTGTATGTCTTTTTGATTTAGTGTTTTGTGTTTTTTGGATGAATTCCCAGGAGTGGAGATTGCCGGGTCCTTCTTTGTCTTTTGTTATAGCCTTTGATTTTAAAGTGTATTTTGTCTGGTATAAGTATTGCTACCACAGCTTTTCATTTGCTTGTGTTTCCATTTTACAAAATATCTTATTCCATCCCTTTACTTTCAGCCTGTGTGTGTCTTTCGATCTGAAGTGAGTCTCTTGTCGACAGCATATATCAGGGTTTGGTTTTGTTATCCATTCAGTCACCATGTGTCTTTTGATTGGAGCAGTTAAGCATTAGCATTTAAAGTAATTGCTTATAGATATGTATTTATTGCCATTTTATTATTCACATTTTTACCTTTTCTTCTTTTTCTTAAAGACACCACAACATTTTTCGTAATACTGGTTTGGTGGTGATGAACTCCTTTAGGTTTTTCTTGTCTGATAAGTTCTTTATCTGCTCTTTGATTCTAAGTGATAGCTTTGCTTGTAGAAGTTGTAAGTTCTTGTTTTTCCTCACTTTAAATATTTTTTGCTAGTCTATGCTAGCCTGCAAAGTTTCTCTTGTGAAATTAACTGGCATTTTCAAGGGTACTTCCTTCTAAGTATCTATCTGCTTTTCTCTTGCTGCTTTTAAGATTCTCTCTTTATCTTTAACCTTTGGCATTTTAATAACGATGTGTCTTGGTGTGGGCCTCTTTGGGTTCACCTTGTCTAGGACTTTCTGTGCATCCTGGACTTATGTGTCTATTTCCTTCACCAAGTTAGGGAATTTATCTATCATTATTTTTCAAATAGGTTTCCAATTTCTTGCTCTTCCTCTTCTAGCCCTGGCACCCCCATGATGTGAATTTCGGTATTCCTGAAGTTGTCCCAAAGGCTGCTGACAATATCCTCATTTTTTGGATCTTTTTTTCTTTTTTGCTGTTCTGGTTGGGTGTTTTCTACTTCCTTATTTTCCAAATTGCTGATTTGATTCTCTGTTTCATCTGCTCAACTGTTGATCCTCTGTGATTTATTCTTTATTTCAGTTAGTGTAGTCTTCCTTTCAGCCTGGGTGTTTTGTATGGTTTCCATTTCCTTTTTCATGCTGTTGAAGTTCTCGCTAAATTACTTGAGCATTTTTGTAATCATTGTTTTGAACTCTGTATCTGGTGGTTTGTTTGCCACCATTTCATTTGATTCTTTTTCTGGAGATTTCTCCTGTTCTCTCATTTGGGACCTGTGTCTTTGTCTCCTCATTATCTCTGCTTCCATGTTTGTTTCTATGCATTAGGTAGAGCTGCTATGCCTCCTGGAATTGGTTAAGTGAACTTATGTAGTATGTGTCCTGTAGGGCCCAGTGGTACAGGTCACCAGAGCTGCGTGCTTCAGGTAGACTCTCCACGTAAGTTCTGCACACTATTCTGTTGTAGTTAAACCTTGACTGCTGTTGGCACATCGCTGGGAGGGATTGACTCCCAGGCCTTTTGGCTGGGTGGACTGGCTACAACTACAGCAGAGGAGCTTCTGGGCTGGGGCCAACCCCATGGAGCAAGACTTGCTTCATGGTGGCTTTGGTGCCACCAAGCACACCCCTTGAATTTGTCACTTGTAATGGTGGTTGAGTTGAAAACTGGCCTGGTCTGAAGCTGTCCATTGAGCATCCCTGGAGGCATAAGCTCAGCTACCACCTGTACCCTGTCAGAGGCTACCTGGCACAAGCTACAGAGTGCTCTTCAGATGGCTGCTTCTTGTGCTGGGCTTGGAGGTACTCAGGGGAGGCCAAGCTGCAAACTGAGGAAGACTGTTTTTAGTGCTGGGCCTGGGGCCAATTAGCTAGAGGTAAGGGCTACATAGAGGCCAGATGCTGCTTGTTGAGAGATTTTTAGAAAGTCTAATACATGAGCCAAGAGAAGCCACTTGTACGGACAAACCACTGGAAATAGCTTGGACGGGCCCACAATCTGAGCGTGGTGGGATCTTATGGAATCACCAGGGTGGGGCCAGGTTTATGGAGACCCAATGTTGCATCAGCCTTTGGGGGCTGTGGGAGGAAAGCTCAGAAAAGGAACAATGGCCTCTGCCAGCACTTTTGATGGGAGGAAGCTGTCCCCCAGCCCTCATCCTGAAGCCAGAGAATTTAGTTCTTCCCCATGTTTCCCTGGCTCCTTTCCAGCTGCTGCCCCAAGGCTGAAGCTCAGAGTGAGTGAGTCTGGGTAAGTCTGTGTGGGCCTTTTAAGAGGAATGCCTGGAATCCAGGAGACCCCTATCTCCCTCAGCCACAATCCACAGTTTTTTGCAGCCACAAGTTATGGGAACTTCTCTTCTTGGCACTGGAACCCTGGCCTGGTGGACTAGGTATGGGGCTGAGATACCTTGCCCCTCAGGCAGGCGGGGTTGCAGCAGCCAAGATAGCCTTCCCTATTTTTATCTGCCACATGCGGTCGTGAGACCAGCCCATTCTGCATCTCTGCCTCCTACTAGTCTCAGTGTGGTTTTTCATTATACCTTTAGTTATAGGACTTAGTTTTAGCTAGATTTTATGTCATTCTGAATGATGGTTGCTCTGCAGTTTAGTTGTAATTTTGATGCAGTTGTGGGAGGATGTGAGTACCACATTTACCTGCCATCTTGGTAAAGACAAAGAGATTATTTATTTTTTGAGATAAATTTCAAAACCAGAAAGGGTACCATATAAGGAAAAAAAAACCGATAGACCAATTTCATTCAATAATAAATATTCAAAAGTCCTCAACAAAATATTAGCAAATCAAATCTAGCATTGCATGAAATAGGTAAGTGGGCTTTATATGAAAATTGCAGTGACGGGTTTGCAGGCTACCAAAACAGTTTACCATGTTAATAAATAATATAAGAAAAACCACATGATAATTTCAAAAGATAAAGAAGAACTTGAGATAAAATTAACATCAATTCATGATTTAAAAAAATAACTAAGAATTAATTGATTAAAAGTATTTAATTTTGTTTTAATAAATCACATTCAGTTTTAAAACATTGAAAGCAACCTCTGGAAATGCAGGAAGAAGATAAGAATGCCCAGTTTATCATTTCAATGTAACATGGGCAAATAGTTCTTATATACAAAAATAAAAAGTAAAGTTAGGAATTACAAAGGGGAAAATAATAGTGATTATTTATAGATGGAATGATCATCCTCAAAGAAAACTAAAACAAAACAAAGCAGACTACAAAAAAAAATCTGAATTAATAAAACAATTCAGCAATTTTGATGTTAAATTCAGTAACGGAATAATAATCCATATATCATTTTTATGTTAGGAAAAGATTTATGAAAGGTAATAAGGTAAGGAAACTCAAAATAAATCTAATTAATATATTTGAGATTAATGTGATATAGAAAATTATAAATCTTAGTAAAAGATATTAAAGAAATACTAAAATGGGGAGAGATAAATTGATAAATAGAAAGAATCAATATAAAAATAACAGTTCACCTCAAAATGACCCATTGACTCAATTCAATTCCAACCAAAAAACCCTTAAATATTTTTATGAAATCTACAAGGTGATTCTAATACTTTTTAAAAAATAAAATGCCAGGACTTAATTCTAAAAAAGAAAAATAGTTCGCCCCCCTACAATTTATCACAATCTAATAAGAAAAATATACAATTTGGCCAATGGAAGAAAACGGAGGGAGAGAGACCTGCGCTTATATTAAACTTAAAATATGATGGGGATGGCAACACAGGCCTTCTAGGGTCTGATGAGATCACATGCAGGGAGATGGGATATTTAATTATTATTATTTTCAATCCAAATGAAATGAGGAGTACATCCTGAAAGCCAAACAATAAAAATTAATAAGACAAATGTTGGGGGATATATTAATGATGTCCTATAAATAGGCTATTGTAAACGATCCCTAAAACCACTACCATAAAAGAACATTAATTAACTAAGTACATTAAAGGTGAGAACTTATTTTCATCAGAAAAGTTACCGTCTAGTGAAAAAGCCAGTCCAAAACAAAGAGAAAATGCTTGTTACGTGTTCATGACAAATGGCTCATATCTAGCACTTGCAGCTAATTTTTCAACGTAAATTTTTTAACAGAGAAGCGATCCACCAGCAACATTAGCTAAAAGTCATCCTAAAAGATGAAACTAAAATACCGTAATCAATAAGACTAAAATGCATTAGTAAAGTAAAGAAATGCAAATTAAAAGTATAATGAGATGCTATTTTGAAAGCAAATGTTCACCGACCTTCAAGTCTCCGGGTTCCAGGACTGAAGACGGGTGCAGAGCAGCATGGAGTCCGTTGCGAAGCCGGTGGAACTGTAAACAGGCACAAGTGTTTGAAAAGCAGTTGGAATCATTCATCTCCGAAGATCATTATACACATTCTATATTCTAGCAATTGTGCTACTGTTAGCATAGTTAGCTAGGTATCAGTAAAGTTTGGAAATTGCAAAATCACATAAAGGATAAAGTAAATGTCTGCTTTTCTCACATTTATCAACTCAGTTTTATAGAAACAATCACTGTTTTACACTGTGTTTTGCGTTTAACGTGAATTTTCTGTGTAGTTGCTCATAACATTCCTGTGAATATAATTATATTACATTTTTATATGCCAACACAATATTGGATCATATTGTTTCTGTGACTCACTTTTTAAAAATTTAGTAATGCTCATTGAATACAGATTCTGGTAGAAGTAAGCCTGCTTGAATGTGGTTGATAAGGTAATAATATGGGTGTAATAATTTATAGCTTTAATTTGAACATTTCACCTAAAATGTCAGATGGTATGCTTAAGTGTGATATTGTTATGTTACAGAATTACATGCTTATGATTCTGTGGTAAAAGACTTTGTAATGAAAAGGGGTGTTATTTGTGCCAAAACCTATATTATTTTTGTTTCCATGTTACAATATATAGATATATAGCTTTTTATTTTAGAAAAATAATTTCAAACTTCTTTAAAAGTTACAAGAATGCCTATATTCTCCACACATCATGTTATTAGTTGGCTGGGGCTGCCATGACAGAATACGGACTGGATGACTTAAACAACACAAAGCTATTTTCTCACAATTCTGGAGGCTAGAAGTCCAAAATTGAGGGGTTAGCAGGTTCAAGTGCTCCTGAGGCCTCTCATGGTGGCTTGCAGGTGGCCGCCTTCCTGTGGCGTCCTCACATGGTCTTTCCTCCGTACACACACCTCTCTGGCATGTCATTATGTATTCAAATTTTCTCTGATGCCGGTATGATTGGATTAGGTCCCTCTCACACAAACTCATTTCAACTTAATTCCCTCTTTAAAGGCACTACATCCTAATACGGCTATATTTTGAGGTACTGGGGGTTAAGACTGTAACATGTGAATTTTGGAGGGACAGCTTAGCCCCTCATACCCAGGTACACCAATGTTAACATACTGTCACATTTATATTATTACTCTATTTTATACATATTGCTACTTTTTTTTTTATTCCTGACTGTTGGGGAGTAAGTTGCAATATAACACAATATATTCATTTGCACCTGAGTCGTTCAGTGTGCATTTTCAAAAAAAAACAAGGATACACTCCTAGAAAGCCACAGTATCATCATCAAAATTAGAAAATCAACATTGAGATAATAGCACCTTCTAATTCAAAGGCCCATTCAACTTTTTCTGTTTGTCCTCAAAAGGCCCTTATAGACTTAACGGTTCTATCCAAAATCCTGTGTGGTGTTTAGTTGTCAAATTTCTCTAATAACCTTCAATTTGGAAATACTTTCAGTCATTTTCTTGTTTTCCTATCACCTTGATGTTCTGGACTAGAGCAGAGCAGGTATCTGCAGGATCTTCTCCCTTTCGGCCTGTGCGAAGTTCCTAACGATCCGGTGCAGATGGGGTAACGTCTGCAGAAATGTCACAGCGGTGACGCTAGTTCCTGTCAGGCCGCCACACTGGAAAGTACCCAGTGACATTCTGTCTCATTTCTGGTGAGACTGAGTTCTGTCACATATCTAAAATGGTGTTTGCAAGCTTTGTTTTACATTAGCATTAGCGGGTAAGCATTTTTATTTATCAGTTAATATTATTTGATATTTTACTACTTGGTAGACTTTTCCTTTCTCCCTTATTTATTTATTTACTTATTTGTTCGTTCAGATCATTGTGGGCTCATGCATTCCAACTTCATTCATTATATTATAATCTTTCCAATAATCATTTATTCTGATGCTCAAATTGCTCTGTATTTGGTTTTCAAACAAGTGTCTGCATCCTTTTGATGTGCCTATTTGTTGTATTGTATGAACAAAGATTGGGGGTGTGGGGAGGAGAGAGGGTCGGGAATATGGCTCAAGAATTTCATACAACGGAATTTTGCATGTCGGTGCGGATCTCAGAGCATCGCTGGAGCTCTGCCTGGAAGGGTAACTCACCGCGCAGACAGCTCTTTCTATCTTCCACTGAGACTCTTCCCTCCACTCTGCTCCTGCCCCACATTGAGTCTTTTTGCTTTCTATCTTCCAGAGCTACCTCTGTTTTTCTCCTGCAGATGTTCTCTACCCCACTTTTTATTGAAAGTAAAAATAAGCTGCTTTTGAAACAGGGTTATAGGACTGGTATACAACATTGCATTAGAACTTCATATTTACATAGCTTGTTTACATATTCAAGGTGGGATCTTTCCATCTGTCTTTAGACAGGTACTGCAATGAAGAAAGAAAAATCATTATCCCTAAATTTAAAAAAAATAAAGTGTTGACACTAAATATATTTATTGTATTCCCAAGTTCATAAAATAAGCAAATGATGCAGCCAGGTGCTAAAATCCATGGCTTCTGACTGTGACTCTCTGAGCTTCATTTTCTTTACTTGTTGGAAAACAGGGTCCGTGTATGATCTCCACTTTGAGATTTTATGACTGAGTGAGCTCTTAGCCAGCCATTTTCCATCTATGCTGGGCATTCTTTAAAAAAGAAAGTCAGGCTTATCACATGTCCTTGATAAGGCATATAAGCCGTTATCCAAGTAGTGTGTGCTTATCACAGAATGATGCAAATTCAATCATTTGATAGCAATATTCTCTGAATAAGCCAGAGAGGGGTCATCGGGCTGTGTGTCTGGCTTGGTTATTAGATACCTGGAATGGCCCCCTGCCCAGATGTTCGCTGTCACAGCCAAGTGCCGCGCGGTTTAGGATGAGCCAGCTGAGGTCACTCAGACAGCTCACAGTCAGGTCATAACAGCAGGATGCAAGCAAGTATTTTTTAAAGATTGAAAACGATTTTCTCTAATAGGAAAAAGCCACACTGGTTGTAGCAGTCGCACTTTGAGTATTAAAAATATTGTCCAAGTCTAAAGGATGTTATTTGTTATCAATGATTATTCTACTGGTGCATTTGGGAAGGGGGAGATGAAAGTACTTTTTATCTCATTAGCATGTCTTCACTGGTAACTGTTTGTAATATTAGTTCCCTTTGATCTTCCGTTTGATTATAATGTGCAAAGCTGATATAATCTGTTATTATTTCCATTAATAACTAAGTATCTCTTGCGGCTGACAAGGCAATTTGTTATTATCAGGCTGCCTTTGTACGGCACAGAGAGGGTTCCACCCGCTCCCCCACCCAGCCCGTGTAATACAACAGGCGTGAATCTGCTCTCAGCTGCCTGCAGAGGCTGCCCCCTTCCCACGGGTGGCGTGAGCGCCACAGGACGAAGACAGGAAACACCTTGGCGGGGAGATGGAGCATCAGGGGTGGAGATTCTAATCTGAACACAATTTCTACCACAGAGTCTTCAGCAAATTGGACGATCTGACCCTGAGCGCATCCTGCTGACCCTGGTGTGTTCTCTCGAGGTTTAAGTTGGGCGAGAGAAGGGCGATAAGGACGCCAGGCCAGAGGGGTGGTGCCGCTGAAGTTTCTCTGGCAGCAAGCAAAGCGTATTTTCCTTGTCCTGTCCTCGGTATCTCAGGCTCCCCGAATCTGAATTTTCGCAGAATACGAAGGTGAAAGATTTGCAACTCGAGAGACTTTATTGTCAGGTTTCTATATTTGTCTTGAATTTAATGTGTTTGCCATCCACATTCCCAGAGATGCTGAGATGTTTGACAAACTTTGACACATGGTTGGATAATTTTCCTTCTCTACCAAAACAACTCCACCTCCAAGGACGACACTGTGGTTGATTAATTAAGAGAGAAAAGACAGTGAGGGGAGTTAGTTCGAGATATGACAAGTATGTCTCTTTTAAGTACCTCAATAGAATAGGAGTATTTCAAAACACAAACTTTTTCTAATGGATGGATTTGACACCTTGGCTGTGACATACATCGGTAGACATGTCTTTTTTCCCTAAATCTATGGGTTTTCATGGCAGCTTATATTCTTGGAAACCTTACTTGTTATGACTGTAACTGAATCACCTCTAACAACAGCACAGGGAAGGCGAGGGAGCTATTTAAAGGGGCAAAGGCAGTCGAAGGCAGTGGTTAACAAATGCTGCTGAGGTCTTGTCTGTGGGATATGTTCTTCTGCATGACAGACACTGAGGATCTCTGCCAGTGATCCTGAAAAGCCAGGCGCTGCTCTGTTTGGATGTGTTAGAAAGAATGGAGAGGAAAGAACGAATTACATAAGTCAGGTGGTCCTGTGGGATCCTTTCAGGCCCGCGTTGCCCTCTGCTTTTGGATGCTCTTTTGACCTTGAGGTTACTGAGTTCATGGCAGAGACCCCTCATGGCCACCTAGATAAATGAAGTTTCCGCAGGTCTTGCCCCCACCGACTCCAACTATTTCATCCACCCAGATCATGCCAACGCTGGCAGTGCATCCTCTAGGCTAGATACGAGCAAACTCAACCCCCTTTCTGCTGAGGGCTTGCACAGGGAGAGCCCCTTCGAAACAGAAGGGTTGGTGCTTAGATGGTACCTGGCTGTGCTGAGACCTGTTCACTCGCCCCTGTACTGACAACAACCATGAAATGGAAAGTGGCCACCTTTCCCCTCCTGCCCAATGAGGAGTCTTCACTGACACGGGAGCTTTCCTCATGTTTTCAGTTTATGCTATGATTTGGGGAGACTCTTGTACTTTGCTATTTAAAAATAAGCAATAAGACAAACGTTTCAGGACCCCAAGAATCGAGACAAGTCAAAGCGTTTTTCTTGGGAAACTTTGTTATCTGCACAAAATGAGACTCGACAATATTTAAATTTCATCCTTGATGATTTCAGCCATGCTTCTTGTAAGGTTTGTTCTTTTTCAAACATCTGTGTTTTGGTTTAGTGTTTGTTTTTGTTTTTTCTTTTTTGGAGGGGGTGGGAGACAGAGAGGGGTAGACCAGAGATTTGTCCACACAACAGAATATCTTAATATTCTGACCTTTATTTGTCATCTACCTGGACACGGAAATGTTTGGCAGCCCTGGGGCTCCTTCATGACTCCCTTTGCTTTATCCCAGGGTAGGCAGTAAGCAGATTCTTCATCACCAAAAAACAACATTTAACGCTAAGCAGGGACTGCACGTTCCATTTGTCGTAAGGTGTGAAATTTATCTTCTGGGAAAGTGGCACAGAGATCTCGCTGTGACTCACTTTAGTATAATAAAAATCAGTCGCAATTTATTCATTTCATTTGTCCCTTCACAAGAAGGAAAAAATCATTAATTGCATGGTGGTGGCAGAGGTTTTTCAGCCCATAAACCGAAATTTGGCCAATGTTCTTTCAAAACACAGCCTGGAAATAGATGCCGTCATTCAAATTTTACTCATAAAGGAACCATGTTCAGAGAAACTGATTAAAGTTCCCTTAAGTTTGGCCATTTTTAGGGGTAGAAACACCTTTGAAAACAAAGCTGAGATTCTCCATGCTAGTACATATTTTTCCCCTCTTAATTTCTTTCTTGACACAAGACAAGAAAAAGCTACAGAATTTGGAGTGAATTAGGCTCAGGGTGATTTTTAGAGTAATATGTTTTCTGACATGAAACATCTAACTTTTATCGGGTTGACTCATAATCCCCGTAGGAGGTGTCAGAGAGACTGAGCAAGACTTAGACTAATTATTAGATGCAATTATTTGTTGAGCTGTTATTATTCTAACTGCATGTTAAAGAACATTATTTAAAATTCATTCCAGAATATAATTTGTGAAAATTGGTTGATGGAATTTTATTTTTTTATCAATCTAAAAACACTCATTTTTAGTTTTGAGGCATGTACTAGTGAGTCATCACTGGAAACCCGAAGAACACGGTCTCTTAGAAACTGTCAGCACTTGGAAATGTGTAAATCCGAGCTCCCCACCCTCATTTGATCAGGTCCTGCTCTTGGAGAGCTGGAAGGAGCCAGCTGACCGCCCTTCAAATGCCTTGTGAACAGCCTGAGCTAAGTGCCTTGTACTTGGAATCAGAGACAAACTTGAAAACATGGCCTCGGACAACTCATACAACCTCTCAAAGTTCCACTTTCTTCAGAACCCAAACCTGAAAGGGATACGGTCAGGGTTACAGAGCATGTATCAGTTTTAGACCCTAGCGACATTTTTATAGATCGTAAATGCCCAGCAAATATTAGTTGAATCTGAATCGATATACAAAGCAAAATTAGGGTCTGTGAACATTCCTTTGCTAACTGATTAGAAAAGCTTTTTGGGCTTTCTTTACTTGGCAAGCAGTTTACATTGCTTAGCGTGCAACTGCCTTGGAGTTTAAGGAAACATAAAAGCTTCACGAGAGTCTGTGACAGCCCAGCTCCGAGAGGACAGATGCAAAATCGTAAAACACTGAAGAATAATGCATTCTGGCTAAACCAGACCTGCATAGCCTTCCAGGAGCTCTTGTTATTAGCCAGGCTTGTCAAGAGCTAATCACTAGCTTTCAAGTTTTGTAAATCTACTCTGAAGGTTTACTTTAACCTTACCATACACAAAAATGTTTGTATTGCTACCTACTGATAAGAAAACTATTAGCATTCATTAAGTAGAGCCATAAATCTCTCCCTCTTGGAAGAACAATAACGCGGGCTTCCAGTGGCCATAATGAATGCTCTGTTTAATCTCTCCTTGAGAGAATGTCCTGACTTCAGACCTCAGCTGTAGCCACTCTCTGAAGGGCATGGAATTCTGGGAATGCCACTGGTGACAAAGGAATGATACTCTTGCTTGATTTTAGACCCAGAAAGCCTACAAGTGATAATTAAGGGCCAAGCCTTAATTTAAACAAAAAAAAAAAAAATGACTTCCTCAAGAAGGTACAGAGTTAGTGTTTATTGAGCACCTACCACAAACAACAGGGACTATAGAAGGGGCTTTTAGCTACAGTTCGTTTTCTCCTCATAATTGCCCTGCAATTTATTGCTTTACTACTGTTGCCAAGGGGAGGAAAAAGGCCCAGAGATTGATTTAGCTGTCCATCATCAGGGATAGAATGTAGTGTATGTATAGCAGTAATTCAAATATGCTTATCTCTGACTCTAGAGCTTAGAACATTTTATGTTACTAGCTACTGACCTAAGAACAAGAACTTGCTCATTAGTTTTAGAACTCAGATTTCTTGGGGCAAGGAACGTACGGCCTTCCGGGTAGAACATGGAGGGCTGGAGCCTCGCTTCTGTTTCAAGGAACACTTGCAGTACATAATGTGGAGCCTCCTCTCTCTCAGTGGCTGAGGCCCTGTCCCAGGGTTTCCGTGAAAGAACAGCACCCCTGGGTTGTAGTGATTGTAAACACTTCCTCTGAGAGCTCTCCTTCTCCTTCCAAGTTCCCTGAGCGGAAAACACCTGGCGTCCCATAGGATCTGTTGGAGCTACACAGCTGAGGCAGGGGGCACACACCACTGGTCCAGGGACAAGGCAGAATTTCCTTACCCTTCTCTAATAAGAAAGATACCGTCTGATACTGGGCTGAACTGCCAAGTCCCCGGCAGTCGAATGCCTCCTTGTCTTCTTTCTCAACAAGCTTCTTTCATGAGAATCTAGATTTCCAGCTCTGGGTAACTTGAGTTTCTTGAGGTGATCGCAATGAATGATCTTCATGACTAAGAGGACCCGAGAAAAAGTAAAACCCTCTGTCCCCAAGTTTGAAAAGGGTATCTTCCCACAGGCACTGTCATGTAGAGAACACCCTTATAATGATCTTCTATGGACACTTTCCATCCACAGCAAAGAAATAAATACAGAGCTTATCATGTTGGGGTTCTTGAGCCTCAGACAGTGCTGCTTTGATGATCTCAGCTGGAAAAATTGAAGGTCACCTTAATGTAGCTTCAGTCTAGAACAGCATGGTACACATTTGGCAGACATTTGCCTTCTAGTTCAACAACAAGGGAAACCAAAACCAGAAGAAAAAAAAAAAAACAAAAGCAAAAAACAAGCCAATAAAATGGCTTGGTATTTCAGAAAGCTCAATTGAAATCAGTGCCTGATGCACTTACTGACAAAGCACATTATAAGGTGGTTGTTCTCTCAGCAGGAAGGTGGTTCCTGGGTTGGGACTTCCTCCCAGGTGACTCCCGGCACTGGGGGTGGAACCTGCTGGCTTCATTTTGTTTGATTAGCAGTTTGTTCCTGTCTGAACTCATTCATAGGGAAATAGCAGCTTTAAACAAGCTTCATGCAGAATTACTAGAGTTGTTTTAACACTTTATTTAAGCTTTTTATATTTAGCATGTTTGAATTCACTTGCATGAGCCTTTTATGCTATAAAAAAATTTGAAAAAGGAAATGGGACAATCCCAGTTAAACAGGAATTGTTCTTATAATTATTTCATTATCTCTGCAATTTTTAAGTCTCTATCTTAGCTATAATATTTATATATAATATATGTTATATATAACATATATATGTATATTTATATAATATATATGCATATGTATATGTACTTCCCCCAAGAAAGAAATAATAGGAATCTCTATGAACTATAAAGAGAAAATATGTGTGTGTGTGGGGGGGGGGAGGAGATAAAACCACCCCTTCAAATGAATTAAAAATAAAATTGGTGTGATATTATCATGCTTAATAAACTATGCCACTGGTAGTTTAGTCTCAGTAGGAGTTTAACCATTTGCATGTGTTTTCATTCCCTTAAGGAATTTTATTTATTTATTTTTAGACAGAAGGGAAGGGAGGGAGGAAGAGAGGGAAAGAAACATCAATGTGTGGTTGCCTCTCATGTGGCCCCCACTAGGGACCTGGCCTGCAGCCCAGGCACGTGCCCTGACTGGGAATCGAACCGGCGACCCTTTGATTCTCAGCCCACGCTCAATCCACTGAGCTACACCAGCCAGGGCCCTTAAGGCATTTTAACAAATAAATAACTAAAAGATGATTCGTTTCTTGTCTAGGAGAGAGCTGGGTGGACTCCCCAGGTTAGGGTGACATCCATGACTGGAGCGGGGCCAGAAAGCAGTTCCGGTTTCAGGTTTCTTTTCAGGTCTGACACCGGTTCAAAGACGGCCCTTCCCTGTGTCGTGTTCCTGCCCCTTTACTGATATGAAACGTGTAGTAGAAAAAGAAGGGCACCCGGTTACCTCCTGTGTCCTAGATTTTGTGAGCATTTCAAAGCAGCCATGGTATCATAAACCCAGACCAAAAAATAAAAAAAAAATGTTTCCTTACTAATTTCTGTTCCAGAAGGAGAGCTTTCAGGTGAGGTTTTCAGGGGTTAGAAGAACAGCGAGCGAGGGTGTTCAGCAGGAGGCAGGGACTTTGCCGACACGAGCCAACACTAGAAATGACAGGGTTCCTAGCAGCAGCCCCACCGAGTGCTGGGAATCAATACTCATCTGCAAGCAGCGGAAACCTGCCGTGTTCTCAGGCCTCAAAACGCCTCCAGTTTGGGGTTGTAGTCATCCGATTAGTTAAAGATTCTGAATATTATTCTACGTGTACATTTCCTCATAGAACAAGGCAAATCTGTGTAGTCAAACACTGATTTGATTTTGGTTAGTTCAACATGCTGCCTAGATTTATCCAGTGTTACTCTCAAATCAAACAGCTAGATTTCTCTTATTTCCCTTGAGTTAATTTAATGGATGGATGATATTGAAGTTGAAGGAAAAGCTATATCATTTGAGTGCTTTCTCACATTTTTTGCATAATTATAAGTGGCAAATGAGACCTGTGAATCAATGTGGTGGCTTCATAATAAAAATGACAACCTGAAATTATCAATAAAAATAAAGTTTCATTTTTTTTCAACCCTCCTTTATTCTGTATTCAAATTTTATGGAAAGCTTTAAAATCATTACTAAAGATTATTAAAAGTCCCATTAAAATGAGAAAAATAGGTGCTATGGCCTGTGTTCCTCGGTATCAAAATCATAAAACCGATACTTCCGTTCCTGCTCATTTAGGGATATTTATTTAGTCAGTTAAATTACTCAGTACAAAATATTCCCAGCCTGCAATCCTGCTAATAAGCCTAGATATTTACCACTGTTCTTTTTCTTTTCCTTTTAAAACAGCTTTATTGAAGTATAATTGCTGTATAAAAACTACACAAGCTTAAACTATAAAATTTGATGTGGAAAACATCACCAGCATCAAGACAATGAAATATCTATCACCCCCAAGTTTTCTTGAGCCCCCTTTGTCATGTGACCCTCCTACCCTTCTTCATAATTCCTCATCCCTAGGCCATTATTGATTTCCTTTTGGTTATCATCGACTTGTTTATATATTTTAATTATTTTGTGTGAATGAACTCACCCAGTGTGTACAGTTCCTGTCCATTTGCCTTACTGCATGGTAATACTATATTACACAGCATGGGGCAAAAGTGGGTTTATAGTTGCTTATATGGTATATGATATAATCATGAATAAATAATAACACAAGAATAAACTCTGTGTTTTATGTACTCTCAATTGGTTCTGCTCCAATCTGTTTATTCATTCACTTCCTGTTGGAGTTTTGATTTGGGTACAGATTCTGTCCATTATGAACTTTTCGTCCAGTATGAACATTTTAAACATTTTTGTATGGATATATGACTTCATCTCTCTTGGGTACCTACCTAGGATTTGAATGGTTGGACCATTAACTTTTTTTTTAAGATTTTATTTATTTATTTTTAGGGAGAAGGGAAGGGAGGGAGAAAGAGATGGGGAGAAACATCAATGTGTGGTTACCTCTCATGTGGCCCACCTGAGGACCTGGCCCGCAACCCAGGCATGTGCCCTGACTGGGAATCGAACCGGCGACCCTTTGATTTGCAGCCCGTGCTCAATCCACTGAGCTACACCAGCCAGGGCTGGACCATTAACTTTTTAAAGAAACTACCAAACTGTTTTCCAAAGTGGTTGTACTTTTTTTTTTTTAAATATTAACAGCGTATGTGTTACAGTAGCGCCACATGCTCTGCAGCACCTGGTTTAGTCAGTATTTTAACTTCCAGACACCGTAACAGATTGTCACGGCAGCCTTAATTAACCTTTCTCTGTTGGTTACTGAGAGTGAGCATATTTGCACATGCTTACTTATGATCCATGTATCTTCTTCAGTGGAGTGTCTGTTCAAACACTCTGCTAGTTTTATCAGGTTGATTCTTATTATTGAATTTTAAAAAATCTTTACATAATCTGGATACAAAGCCTTTACTGTCTGTGTGATATGCAAATATTTTCTCCCAGTCTTTAATTTTTCTTTTCAAACTCGTAATAATGTGTTTCGATGAGAAGAGTTGTTAATTGTGACAAAATCCAATTTATAAATCTTTTCTTCATGAATTATGCTTTTGATGTTATAGATAAGAATTCTCTGGCTACCCCAAAGCCATAATTATTTTCTTCTTTTTTTTTCTCTAGAAATATTAGAGCTTTAGGTTTTATATTTAGGCCTATACTCTGTTTTAATGTTTATAGGAGGTATACGATATGGATCCAACCTCATAGTTTTGAATATGGATATACCATGAGTCCAGCACAATTTGATGAAAAGTCTGTCATTTCTTAACTAAGTCAAGTTTTCATCTTGTTAAAGATTAATTAGTCCTATATCGTTCCTCTATTTCTGAACTTTAGATTGGGTGCTAGTGATATGCCAATATCTCAGCCACTGTTTCTTCAAATATTGTATATTTTTATCCTCTTGGTGTTTCAATTACATGTATGTTAAAATTTTGATATGTCTCAAAAAGTTCTGCCCCCTGTGTATTTTGTCTGAATATTTTCTACTTACCTGTTTTCTATCTTAACAACCTTATTTTAAATTTTGTCTAATCTACTGATATGTCCAACTACTGAAGTCTTATTTTAGTAATTATATTTTGATTTCTATTTTTTACTTATTATGTTTTCATAGATTATACTTGTCTGGGGAAATACCTATATTTCCCTTGATTTGTTAAATATTTTAAGGGCAGTTATTTTAAAGTCCATTTCATATAGCTCCTATATTTTAAAATGCTTATGATTCTTTTCAAATTGTTTTTATTAGTTTTTAGTCACTTGTTTCTGTATCTTGGTATTTCTGATTATTTTTATTTAAATGCTAAGCATCATGTATGAGAAATTTTGTAGAATTTGGATGATGTCTTTTACCTCCAGGAAATATGTAATTTTTTTCTGACTAGCAGTTTGAGAGGGCATGTACCAAGTGTATTGATAAAGGAAATGAGATGGTAAATTGCTGAATTTTAGACTTTTGATGGTGGACTTATTCCCAGTTTGCCTTTCAGTTAAGACCTCACACTGCTGAAAATAAAGACTGAAAGTATTTCCGGGCACCATCCTCCATGGAGGACCCTGAAGTACAGCATTCCATCCCTCTGCTCGATCACACAGCCAAAAGCTCTGCCTAGTTTTTTATTGTCCTGGAAACCACGTTCTCCTTATTTTCTCTTGCCCGTAGGTAACAGGGGACACAGCAAGCTCTGAGGACCAAACTCCCACAGAACGTTTATCTCACAGCTTTGTCATGTTCTTTTTCCCACGGTCTTGGTCCCACGAGTCCTGAGTAACTTGTTAGCCATGACCTCTAATAGTTCATTTTCTCCATCCCGTCCTGTTTCCATAAGGCCATGTCTGTGCACTGTTTTCCTTCTGTGTCTCCTGCTGTGCACAAACTACAAAGTAACTTTACAAAGTTATTCTCAGATGAAGGGCTTACCATATAGAAACCACTCCACCACTTCCAAAAGCCAGCGACCTGCCGTTCTTTCTATGTAATGCCATTCGATCTCAGCTTTTCTGGGAGAAAGAAAAAAAAAAAGCCCACGTATTTTCTGTTTTTTTATTTGATTGGTATGATGAGTTACTCAGGTCATTGTATCTCTGGTCTTTATCCAGTTTCCTACTGTTTGAGAACATAGAAGACAATACATCCAGGAACCCCTGAAAGCTCTGGCCTCCACGAGAATCAAGGCAACTCCGAGCGGTCATACATAAACCTCCTTTTCTTCCTCCTGCTCATTATCCCCTGACTTTCTCAGCACGGAGAGAGCCACCCAGGATGGAGGCACATTTGCTTTTAAAATCCAGCTGAAAGGAACTCAGAAAGAGAGACCAGTAAAAGGGGTACGAGTTTAAAAAAAAAAAAAAACAACAGTAAGAGCACACAATTCCTTTTAGAATTTTGAACCAAGGAAGCTTTTTGTCATGTCTAAGGCCTTCTTTAACACGTTCATTTCAAAAGTATCATGAATCCTGTACCTATCAAAATTCCTCTTCTCATTTTTCCTACTTTGTTTCCCTCTTTTTCATCAGATTGAATAATCCTTATTAGGAACCTGAGTACATGTGGTTGTTTAGCTATTACACAGGAAAAGATCCCCGCTCTTTGGTAGCATGTGGCCGGAAACCAAATGCGAGACTGTGGCTAAGGACCCGTCCTCATTCGCAGGAAATGGAGCAATTAGGGAAAAGATGCAACGGCAAGATCCCAGCTTGTGAGTAAATGAAATAATTCATTGTACTGGTAATAAATTCTGTGTCCTGGCTTCCTGCTGAGAAACTGAGGGGAGCCTGCATGGGGAAGTAAATTGTCTCACTGGGGAAGGCTTCCTAGTGTGTAAGACACAGGCATGAGTCAGCCTTGAAAATATTTTTCAAGACTCGAAAGCTATCTTCGTATTTCTCAGTGCTCACTTTCCTCTTCTCCCACTCCATCTGCATCTCTCTCTGCTCTTCCCAACTTTCAAATGCTCACTCACATCCCCCCTTGTACAAATATATTGTTAAGGGAGAAGAACTGTTTCATATTTGTACTCGACAAGGGCTTATATGTCATATTGTCCAGGGATGAAAGCTGGGTTTTGTCTCACACAGCAGCTCCGATCAGTCACAAGGGATTATGTGAAGAGCTGAGTTGAGGGGGTTTTAATTTTGTGTTCAAAGTCAGTAGGAAAGGGTGGGTAATGAATTGTAACAATACAGACTAAGGGATTAGCAGCATGTTTGCTATGTAGTTGCCGCCCCAGATTTAACCCAAGGTTTTCATTTTTCAAATAAGGAAAATGGAGCCCAAAGGATCGAATGACTTCTCCGAGTCCCACATTATGAATGGTAATATTAATACTCAAACCCATGTCCTCGTTCTTGTTTCTCGGTGTGTTGCTCATTTTCCTCCCATCCTTCACCTTTTGAAAGAGTAGAGTAATAGCAGGAGCCAGCTGGTTTCAAAATTCAGTCTATGCTGCTTTGTGTAGACAATCAGTGCTTTAAAACAATGGGAAGTTGATTGCTCGGGTTTGGATGCTGGTTTGGATGCTACTGTCTTACCTAGTACTTTTGTAATTTATCTGCAACTTGAACTTATTGTATGAATAAAATTCAAAGCGCTTGAATTTGGACCCGCCTTGCATTAAATGTCAAATAAATGTTGAGCCATAATTATGAGTTTTATAGCTGAAATAATGTACTTATTCAAGGTGATACTTTTCAAAACACATCAAGTCTAAAATCAGTTGTACTATCATCTGATTTTTCCCTGTTGAGGTCTTGTAATCAGTAAGCCTTTACACACACAGAAAGTATACTTATTAAGCTCACTAAAATTATAGCAGAAGAGTATAACAGTGATTACATGACAGCAAATGAAGTGTCCAAATCTAGATAATATTTGTATTTATTCAAATATTTTACCTGCTCTGAGTACATGCTGTCCCTTGGATCCCCATATGTTTTACTCCCAAAGCAAAGAATTCTCATTTACTAGAACTCTTTATCTCTATTAATCTTTATAACTTGTCTTTATACAGTTCACGAGAACTGTCCCTTGTATTGTTAGGAAGAAAGAGAAAATAATACACACACACAAATATAAACACAGATCCAAATCACAGAGCCCATTTATAAGATGCCCACAGCGGCAAATCAGGAGTGATGCCTAAAATTTCACTTTAAAATATAAATAGTATAACAATCCCCTCCATTGCTGCCAGAATTATTGAAGCTTCTAGATGATTCTGCAAGTTGTTGGCTGATCTCAAGGGCACTCGCCCTGTGCAAGGTATTAACGTGGACATGGACCGTCTGTGAATGCCCTCATCCTACTGAGACTAGCCCGTGTGCGGTATTGAGTACCCCTGCTGGGGGGAGGCCTGGAGTGGCAGAGCTGAGGAAACCAGAAGTCCACTCGGACAGAGCGTTATTTCCCTGATTTTTTGCCTCCAGGGTCCTCCAGCACCTCGGTGACCACCGTGATTGCAACTCTATGATTGTGCTCCACATGAGGACATTCCACCCAGGAACAAGCCAACCGTAGGTCTCTCCCAGGGTTCTGAGACCGGAAGCATCTCAGACATTTAATATAAGATGATGTTGCTGCAGTGTGGCAATTGGTGAAAGAAAATGTTAGCTGTCTCATTGATGATAATATAAAGTCAGTGCTTGTATACTTAACTTTTTCAGCACTGTTTATAAATTAAATTACAGAAGCCTTAGCATCAGAGCTTACCGGGTTACAGACCTATCATGCGCCTTCCTTCTGATTAGTGAATACTTCATGGATGTTTCATATTTGACAATCATGTGAACTCCAGGCATGACGCTTTTGCAAGCTAGATTGAGATATCATTGACATGTAGCACTGTGTACAGGTTTAAGGTGTGTGATGTGATCGTTTGGTGCACATGTATAGTGAAATGCTTACCGCAGTAGGGTTAGTTAGCATATCCTTTATGTCACATAATTATTGTACATTTTTGTGGATATGTTTGTGGTGAACACATACAGCTCAAAGATAATAACTTCCAAGCGTATTATATAGGCAAGGCTTCTGAGAGTAAAATTTCCAAGCCACACCTTTGTAAAGTTGTTTAATAGATGCAGAGGAATTAGGTTAATTTTTCTATTTACAAGTGTCCTCATTAGCTGCTCTTAAAAGTTCAACTGACAATGTAATATATATGTATTAATTACAAGACTGTGATTCTCAGACTTGTGTACTCCAAAGAGCCATTTTAAAGAAATTTATTTCTCACACACCTCAAAAATCCAGCCGTGGATCTCAGTTTAAGCAACATGGACCTCAGAAAACAAAGGTTTACACTTTAAACATATCTTTTAATAGAACATTGCCGGAACGTAGCTCTGTAGAATAAATTCTTTAGGTTCTAAAAGAAGTAAATCTTCTAAAATTATCATTGAAATAACTCTCAAACAGAAACAAAGCTTAGAGGAAGCCTTTGTGTTCCTGTTTGTGAACGTGAACTTGAGAAATATCGCGACGGTGCTGTGAGGTTTAACGGGTACAGTCACGTGCCAGTCCGCTTGTTTCTTTTAACTTTTGCCTCCGTCTCATGTGATGCAACATTATCTTTCTGAAGTCCTCAGCAGGATCGTTGGTAGGGCTGGCATTGTAGCTCTGATCTTATAACTTCAAGTATCACTAATATCCTATCTTTCTGAGAAAAGTATTTTCATGGTGTTTAAAACTGATAAAGTTCTTTTATATAATCCATCCCATGTGGACTAGACTGGGTATTATTCCATAAACAAGATGCACATAAAGTTATGTTTTTTTTTAATTTTTTTTCTGGGCCCTATGTCTTATTTCATTCACTGTCAGCTATTTGATTATTTTTAAAAACAAGGTGTAATATTATCCTAAATGAGCAAATCAGCAGGTGCTTAGCAAGCCCTATTGTCTGTTTAATTCTCAATAATATTCAAATGGTGTAAAATAGTATTTCCCAGAGTAGGATTCCAAAGATTAGTCATTCAGGGGTGTGGGCGTGTGTGTGTGTGTGTGAGAGAGAGAGAGAGAGAGACACAGAGAGAGAGAGAGGTTTAAAACAAAAGCTAATTATCTATCAACTTTATGAAAATTCACAATAGCCCCTTAAAAGCTATGAGAAGTTCTGCAGTGTAAATGTGTTTATACCTGAGTATTTACCCATTGCATATGTGTCTATTTCAGTCGAGAGTACATGTCACTTCCACGGGGGCTCATGACTAACTTGTAATAACTCAAGAACACAGACTTGAACATCGGTGCTACACCATGTTTCAGAGAACCCTTCCACACATGGCCTAAGCTCTTCCATTGCCTGACATGTGTCTCTTCCTACTTTCAGTTCATCGAAGCCAGGGACTGAGATAGTAATAAGGGTCATTCTTCTGGACAGGGCAACCAGAACAAGGATTTGTGTTTCTCTATTTAACCTAACATATGATCATGTGTGTCCACCTCATTGAAGGACAATATAACATCAATAAGCAATGGAACAACTGGGTATTTTGAGTAAACCAATGAGCCATCCCACATTGCAAAATGTTGCAAGCCAGGCTTCTGCATGCTGGGTGTTACATAGATGTTCGTCACTTATTCTTAGCATTATTATTCACTATAAATCATCATCATTATTATTAATAATATGTAAAGATGTTAACCTCATTTAATGCAATGTAGGTGTTTTGAACATTTGAGTGTGTAATATATTTTCATAAATGAAATATGTTAAAAGATGTTAGTGCAGTTGGGTGCTTAAAGGAACCCTGATGAAAACTTTTGTAAAATTAAAATGGATTCTTACTTGCAATATTATTACAACCCCTTACCAATAAAATGTATACTTTTTCTGTCCTTCCATTCTAAATGAAAGTTTTGCTGGATAGAGTAGTCTTGGATGTAGGTCCTTGCCTTTCATGACTTCAAATACTTCTTTCCAGCGCCTTCTTGCCTGTAAGTTTTCTTTTGAGAAATCAGCTGATAGCCTTATGGGAACTCCTTTGTAGGTAATCCTCTCCTTTCCTCTTGCTGCTTTTAAAATTCTCTCCCTATTTTAATCTTGGGTAATTTAATGATGTGCCTTGGTGTGTTCCTCTTTGGGTCCAACTTCTTTGAGACTCTCTGAACTTCCTGGACTTCCTAGAAGTCTATTTCCTTCACCGGATTAGGGAAGTTTTCTTTCATTATTTGTTCAAATAAGTTTTCAATTTCTTGCTGTTGTTCTTCTCCTTTTGGCACCCCTATAATTTGGATATTGGAACATTTCGGGTTGTCCCAGAGGTTTGTATAAAGTGTTTCCCAGATAAGGTCAAGTTAAAGGAATTCATCATCACCAAGTTCTTATTATATGAATGTTAAAGGGACTTATCTAAGAGAAGAAGATCAAAAATATGAATAGTAAAATGACAACAAACTCACAACTATCAACAAATGAACCTAAAAGAAAAGAAAAAACAACTAAAACAAAAACTAAGCAAACAACTAGCACAGGAACAGAATCAGAGAAATGGACATCACATGGAGAGTTTTCAGTGGGGAGGGGGAAGGGAGAAATAGTAGGAAAAAGGTACAGGGAAAAAGAACCATAATTAGTAGGCATAAAATAGATGGAGAGAGATAAAAAATGCTATAGGAAACAGAGAACTCAAAGAACTTATATATACAACCCATGGACATGAACTAAGGAGGGGGGGATGCTGGAGGACTGGGGAGGCAGAGCAGAGGGGGCATAAAATTGGGAAAATTGTAATAGCATAATCAACAAAAATACTGAAAAAATCAGACATTAGAGAGATTTGCAAAAAAGGTTATATATATATATATATATACGTGTGTATATATATATATATATATATATACTTTCTCTATCACATTGGATATTCTAAAAATAGGAATATAACAGAATTGTGACAGGGTGGTGTATAATGTTCAAAATAGAAAGATTCCATAGATAACTGACCCTAAAGTGACAGAATTTTGTGGAGAAGATGAGAAGCAATTATGCCTATAAGAGAAGTATCAATATATTTTGAAATTGTTTCCCTGCAGGAAAAGCTCCTGAAATTCTAAAACATGTTTTATTGTTGAGACATTTATTCAGAAAAATATTTCAAATGTCCTCCGCTCTGGATATTTACACTCTGGGCTTCACGAAGTCTTTATATACATGCTATACACCAATGACATTTTCGCCCAGGAAATGTATTGTCACCGTAACTGAACACCTGCCACAAGGCACAACATTAGACTCAGAATGTGCATTCAAATATCCTGGAGTCAATACATTAGAAGTTATGAGAGCACACTGCTCAAAAACAGAAAAATTAATCAAATGTCCAATTTTAGCTTTACTAGCGAGGGCAGGGCACAACAGACTGTAGAACTGATTAGTTACTTATGAAATAAGAACAGTGGTGACAGAGTTTCAAAATATCCAATCAGCCTAACAGAGCTCCCAGGAAAATGGTGAAACCTAAGCAGGAGTGGGGCGGTAGACATAGGAGGGGACCATGGCCATCTATGAAAGGTGAAAATGACAAAGCTTCTCGCTGCTGTTGCCTACCGAGCTGTTGCTCGATACTCTCGGGCTTTAAGAGTCGCACTGGTTGCTCTACTTCCCTGTTGTTCACCGTTGGGCAAATTTACCCACTTGTTCTGATATGGTAACAGAAATCAAGGATTCTCAGGAGCTGCTGCTCCATCTGGCCGAGAGCTGGCTACCGAGAAACTGAAGATACACCCAATGTTGACCAAACGGAAAGCTATAGGGTAGCATCACCAGATGATCCTATTAGCCTGTGTTTCATCAGAGGAGTAAACAAAAGTTTTAAATAGGACCAATCACAAATTCCTACTAATGTCCTATATGTATCACTAGTCGCCACTGATGGCTGGCAGCAAACTCTCTGACAAAGTTGTTTTAGTAGTTTCCGGAAGTTAGATAATAGCTTAGTATCTATGCAGCTAATGTGTCTTGTGACATGAGAATTCATGTATGTAGGATTCTGCCTGTGAACTCCGAGTATTGCTATTCAATTTTAAAGGAGGTCACTCGAGAGAGAGTATACATAACTTTCCCTAGAGCTTAGCATTCTCTCGGTCTCGGGGATAAATTATAGTGACTAATGCCTCCATCTTATCATTCATGGTTTTTTGTGTGAGCATTATGAAGAATCTACACCTGTCTGTTGGCGTCAAGGTGAGTCCAACAAGGCATGTAAAGAAAAAAAAATAACAGCTGCTGAATAATTAAAAGGAAAGTGTCAAATCTGTCATTCCCCTCTGTATTTCCACCTAATGGATACATCATTTTTTGAAGAATTCATCCTCAGGTTCCCACATGCCCTGGAAGGGGTTGGATGTCTTTCCAAAGTCTTTCCTCTATGAAAGGTGTTCATTAAGGGTCTAGATTTGGAAAATAAAGGCTGTTTATGTCTCAAATTGCCTTCTCCTGTGGCTCTTCTCCACAGCTAATTGACATGACTTTGGGTGTGTCTGCTCTTCAATATCCTTGACATCCATCTGCTATGAAGATGAATTAGTTATTTAGGTAACAATCAGCCTTCCTGGTTTAGCCAAAGTGCATCCATTCCTCTTCAGGACTATTAAGCTGGGAATGAACTTTCAAGCTAATGCACAATGCAATCACTAGCACTCTGGAGAAGCCAGCCACCTAAATATTTTGTATTCGGTAATGAAAAACTTCTTTCTAAAACAAGAGGGATAGAAAGAAGGCGGGAGGAGGAATTAGAGGGGGAAAGTCAATAAAGACCTAGAGATTCAATTAAGAGTTTAGGTATCCGCCAGCTTTTATTAGCTCCAACTTAGACTTAAAAGGCAGAGGTCAGCAAGTGGTCAGTGCGGAGGCATGTAGGGGGCAGATGATCACATCAGGGGCTTGGACACAGAGAGTACTGCGTCTCCTAAATGAGTAACAAGAGATGACTGGCCCTAATGTTAGGAAAAAATCAGAGTTGATTCCAAGGAAAAGACACATTTCTCTGCAACTCTCTAGCCAGCACATGGGAGTCTTTCATGCCACATGGCAAGTCAGGCTTACAATTAAAATCCTTACAAGTGACCACTCCCTCTCTCCATCCACACATATTCAGTCCTTAGAGAGAGAAAAGGTTTGTTGTCCTTGCCTGACTTTAAAAAAAAAAAAGATAGTCTGTGGCCATTTGGAATTTGTATTTAGTAAGAAAATAGGAAATAGTATCAAAAATTTTAATGTGATCTTTGTTCTAGGAAAGCATATATGTATGTGTATGTATACTACCTATATAGAGGCATATTTACTAGGCATCAGGATGTGTCCAAGTGGGTTGACATACTTTATTCCAGAATGTTCACAGAGCAGCATCCTTAGGCAAATACTCTAGTTGATGTTTTAGAGCTTAAGAGAGGGAGGCTTGGTGGGATGAGTACCCTGATTCAAATAATCCAGCTGCGGTCACTTCACATCTACATCTTTTGATTTTTTTTTAAATTTTTCAGTTACAATGCACATTCAAAGTTATCATGTGTTAGTTTCAGGTGTACAGCACCATGAGAGATGAGCCACAGAAACTGTGAGATAATAATTGTTGTCATTTTAAGTCTCAATTTTTTGTAATGCAGCAAAGAATAACTAACACATACACCCAGAGCACTGGCTGCCAAGGTTAGACCAGCAAGGCTGGAGAGCTGACTAGTTCTGGTAAAATGATGACCACAAGAGGAAGGGAAATCTCACATTACTTACAATTCGTGGGTTTGCTAACAAAATTCTAGGATTCCTACCCAAGCATTCCAAGATGAAGTCTCCCTCTTGTCAAGACCTGCCTGTGTACACAGAGCTTCTAAAAACATTTCAGTGTTTCACTTTTAATGGCATTGACAACCAAGATTAAGATACACTTTTTAAAAAGTCTAATATAGAGGTCAAAAAGCAAGAAAACTGTACAAAAAAAAAAAGAAATTAGATGAGAGTGTAGAAAGCAAAAGAATACTTCACCAGAATCACTAATGTACCCATGAGGATACTTAAAAGTATAAAAGATAGTGCAATCATAAAACTGGAACAAATGCTGTGAAAAGGAGTATTAATAGAACAAATAATCTTGAAAATGGAGAATACGAAATATATTAAATCTTCACAGAAGTATTAAAAAATAAAGGTAACTTTTCCAGAAAACTGATAAAAGAGAGACAAAATTTGAAGTTATAAAAGAGAAAAGACTTAAAGCATTGGGTTAAGATAAATAGTAATTCCAGAAAATCAAAGAATGAAGAAAATGATCCAATTTAAAAAAAATCCACTTTGAAGGTGCACTAAGCAACCAAAACAGTAAATACTAAAAGGCCCACATCATGAAGAAAATAGAAAAACTAAACAAGAGAAACCTATATCATGAAATGTTAGGAAACTATGAATAAAGACAAGAACCTTAAAATTGGAGAGAAGAAAATTATATACAACAGTCAAGAATCAGAATAGTGTCAGTTTTCTCAAGAGCATCACTTAGTTCTAGAAAAAAATGGAGCAATTCTTTGACAAATCTCAAAGAAAATTACTGCCAACTAGAATTCTCTCTCCAGAAAAAAAAATGAAACAGTAGTTTGTTGGGAAGGAAATGCAGGAGGTAAAATGAGACCACGCTGAAGCCATTTAAGTGTGAGAGACACCTATGTAGGGTTGAGAGATGGGTGCATGTTTGTGGGAGATTAGACATGATTACAAATATTTTGAGGACCTCTCTCATTCTTAGTCTCCATTCAGATTGCCTTTTCTGATCCCTCTGAATGTAGACAGGGCCACATGACTTCTCTGGCCACACAATGAAAAAGGAAGTGACCTGTGTTACTTCTAGACAGAATCATTTAGATTGTTGCCCAAATCTCCACATTCTCTTTGTCTGTAGTACTAAACCTGGTGCACTGTTTTAAGTGGCGGTGCCTTTGTTATCCCCAGTCTCTGAAGGATTAGGGTGAGTAGAGCTTTGGGACTATGAACAACAGGCATGTCAGGTGGGCAGGACGTAAATCTCGTTTGTTTTTAGACATTAAATTTTTTAAGCTATTTTCAAAGCATAACGTAGCCATCCCGATGCATGTGGTGTGTTGTCTGTGTGGGCCTGTGTTTCATATGGCAAATTCTTTTACATGGTTATTGATACAGAAGAGCAGCGGAAGAGGCGGAGGTAGAACAAACAATAAAGACATGAGGGAGAAAGAGTGGCTAACGGATCACAGACTAATGGAAGAATTAACCTGCGACAGGAGGAGAACTACCTCATCTTTTGCAATAGAGGACAATGAGCTAAGATGGAATGCGAATGAATATATGATCAGCAATTTGAAGTCAGGATGTTTTTTTTCATATATCCTGTTTTCTGACCAATGGGAAATGAGGCTATTTGTCATGCATTGTTGAAATGATTGAGGGGTGGAGGTGGTAATGTATCAGGTTCAGTTGGGAAAACCAAAGTCTTTGCATTCATTCAGAGAGAATGAAGAGTTTATTTTTAGGGAAGTATATGAATGATTTTCAATCTTTTTCATCTCATGGCACACATAAACTAATTGCTAAAATTCTGTGACACACCAGGACATATTTTCATTTTTTGCTGATCTGACAGAAGGATCGGTATAGTTTTGATTCATTCACACTGGATGGCTAGTGTTGTGTTGGCTGTTTGTCATTTTTTATTTGACAGTCTAAGGGAAAAGAGGTCAGCGCCCCTGACTAAATAGTCAGGTAGTGCCAGTTTTAAAACTTCTTGTGATACACCAGTTGAAAATTGCTGTTTCATACAAATATAGGAAATGCTGAGAAAATGAAGCAAGGTCAAGTAGCCAACACGGGAAATCTCAGCCTTCTGCTATAAAACAGATTTCCAAGAGCTAGCATGAAAACTGCTGGAAGTCTCAGTAGCATCTAGAAAGATGTAAACCAGTATCTTGGTCTACATGAGTAAAGCGAGTGGTTAAGAAATTGCTGCAAATCCTGTATCTTACTACACCTCTCCCAGCAGCTGCCACCAAGGAACAAAGGCTTCCCCTTCCCTTCTATTCCCCAAGTGCGAGTGCCTCTCACTGGCAGATCGTGAGTGGCCAGAATTATACTGGAAAAAGGATCCTGGGAAATGTAGTTTCCTGTTGCAATTCAGTGGTCATCTGTGAAAAGGGCATATTGACTAAAAATCAATCAGTGTGCCAACTATTTTGAACATGTATCATTTTTGGAAGCCTCCTATATTTTAAAGGACCATTCCACATTTTCATAGTCTCTCATACTGTAAATCCTCCTTTAGCCATGCAGAACTCCCTCTAAAGACTACATCTCCCAGCTTCTCTTGCTGTTAGGGGTCAGGTGATTGCTTTAGAAGTCAGATGTCCTGAGAAAGACTAGTTTGGAATAGAGTTATGTGAGGAAAGAGGCAGGACACAGAGAATTCCATTTTCCCACACCCGTAATAGCAGAAGCAGCCCAGTTCTGAGCTCAGCTGAGTTTATATCCTTCTGTTTTGAAATCTACCCATCGTGGAAGAGGAGCAACTCCTTTGGTTTGCTAGGTCCACCCCATGGCTCTGGAAGTTATTCCTGAACCTTAGTCTTGAACCTGTTCGTGAACCCTACCAGC